>CM017563.1:5388752-5623752 GCA_007844125.1 Sinonovacula constricta | reverse complement strand
CCCAAGTAACACAGTGTACACACAAATCCCGAACACAGACTATGTCGGAGGCTCCATTATTGTAAGTCTTAACCAAGCTGTATATTCCTGCAATAGCTATTCACAGATATGATCAACGAAAAAACAACGTAGACTGAATACCTTCACATAAATTACATTCCTGAAAAGTAGCAGCTATTCACATATGTTATTACCAAAAACAGTAAAGCAAACAGGTGTCCTACACGAAGAACAAATTGTTTAACTTATTTTATGTAACAGTGACTATGATTTGAATTTTCTTTTTATAGAGATTTTTTTGGTCTTGAACTTTAATCACAGAACTATCATGTGAAGACGCTGTCTTTAGTACTAGAATACTAATGCTTAAAATACGTTTTATTAAAGCTCGCACCTGGTACCCATACCTTGCGACACGACTCACCAATTTCGATCTTCGGAGGATTCATGTATGGCACAGCTAACTACGAGACTTACGGAATGCCAACTGGACTGCGATTGGCTCCAATTAACAGGGCAAGTTTAAATTAAGCAATAAAAACTGTATAACAAGAAACACGTGATCATACAAGTATTTTTGAAAATACTATTGTACTTAATATTCTACACATGTAACGAAAAATAATTACATCCAGAAAGATGAAGAAATAATTAACTGCAAAATAGAAGTAGTTTATGGAAGTACACTTATTATATATCCAGTTCTTTTTAAATTGTCGGTTGATTTAAATGAAATTCACCTTTCTTGTAATTGTGCGTGTCTTTTTACAAAAAGTAAACGGAACTCAAAACCAAAACGAAGTGACAAAAATGATTTCTGCCAAATAAAAAAAAACTAAAAAAACTCTTGAAATTTGTAAAAGGATGTACCCTATAGGTTTTGTGGTCTAATATAGCGAGACGCACTGAAACCGTTTTGACTGGCTCCAATAAGCTAGGAAAGTTAAGTCAAGCACTTATCAAAAGATGTCTTCAACAAAATGAAATAAACTTTCTCGTTCGGTCAATGCTTCACACGCCCTTTAATTGAATACAAAATAAAATTGTAATATATAGGGGAACTTTATTTTTAATAATCTAATAGGTATGCAGAACTTAGAAAAAAAATGTTGTAGGGACAAACTCGTATACTCACAATTCCCCTCATTGTCAAGTCTTCCCATAATAAACATGTGTGTTTTCTTCGCCTTAAGTATGTTAAGTTGATAAATATGAACATCATTATTGAAAAAAATGCACAACAATACGTTAATAAATGTAGTAAATTATTCAAACAAATAGAAAAGAACACACGGACAAACTATATGCTATAACATAAACTCTTCTTATGCGAATATATTTTAATACAACTTTTAAAATTTGAAGTTTCGGGGCCGCGCTAGAATGCTCACAATTCATCTCATTTAATCTCCCCATCACAAACAGTTGTTTATTTCTATGCCGCGAGTTCTTGAAAATGTTATTTTTAGTTATGGGGCCAGGCACGTACGCTCACAATTCCCATTTTATTTTTTCTTACTTTTATGAACAGGTGGCTCTTTTCCTACTCTGCAAGTTGTTAGAGATGGTATTTTATTTTAAACTCTGGGTCCACGCTCGTATGCTCACAGCCAATATTTATAATTGATTCCTCCCAATCCGCAAAACAGGTGTGAATTCTTACGCTGAAGTTGTCAAAGACTGCTTTGTTGTAAACATCGTGTATTTCTACGCCGAAGGTTCAAGGAGAGTGTATCGTCATCAACATGTGTATGATCCTACGCCGAGAGTAGTGGCAGAGAGTCTTGTCAAAAATGTGTGTTTTAATACGCCGAACGTTGAATGATGTTATTTTGTTTCAAACAGATATGTATTCCTACGCCGCAAGTTGTTGGAGATGGTTTTGATAACGATTGCGATGGGAAGATCGATGAAGAACTGTGTACCACGGAAAATCAAGGAAAGGGTAAGGATTTTGTATTATTGATTTTAATACTTTCATGACAGGCCCAGATCCAGAAGTTTTCAGCTGGGGGAGGGGGGGGGGGGGGGGGGGGGGGGGGTGGGTGCGAAGACACCGAATATGACTTACGTTCTGGTGGGGGCGGGGGAGGGGGGTATAAACTGACTCTGAAAGTCTGAAACTGGAAAGACATAAACCTTTAGCAACATAACTTTGTTGTTTGTTGAAAACTTGTTCGAATCCTTCCAAAAATATGCCGAAAAAGGCAAACACATACTTCCCTTCGAGTTGAAACGTAATATGGAGATAGATTACAGTTGTAGCTTCGTTTTCCCATCGATCGTCGTTTTCATATATTGGGAAGAAAATAATACTAACTAAATAAACAATCTGCTATCTTAGCACAATTTTGCAGCGAGCCACCACTGCAGTATCATCGGATATTATGCTTAACAGATATGCATTCATATTCCTGAATTTAGCTTTTTTTTGGGTGTTCGTGAAAGTGTTGTACACAATTTCGATGTAGAGTATTTATGGAAGTTACACCTAAAACTCGTCTTATAAAAATACCAAAATTTCCCGTGAAGCCTTCATTAAATGGTATGACAAACAAAACAGTACTGATTTGCCGCGAAGGCCGGACAAAATACAAATATCAGTAATAATTGAAAAACAAACAAAATACCAATGAAGTTTGGAGTCTCGGCACATTAAACAATTACAGCGTTTATTAAACATAGACCAAAATATAATATATTGTGCACACATCATCAAACTAACATCATGTTCCAATACACTGTTCATTGGGATTTTAGAAAAACAACAACAATTACATTATGTTAAAGCATAGTGAAGCTGGGTTTAAATTGTTTGCTGTTTGAAACAGGAACATTTTTGAGCCAACGAAAACTGCACAAATTGTTAAAGGTGGTTTCCGACAGTTTGCCTATATCTAGCAATATCTTATCTCTGTTTGGTAGTATTTGAAATTGATTTCTGCATTACAAAATCATTCTTCGGTTTAACCTTTGATGATTTTCAACAGTATCTCTAAGTCAAGGACGGTAAAACACGTTAACCAACACTTAAATGTTCATGTTTTTTAAATCTATAAATAAGAACAATTGGGATTTCCGTTAACAATAGACATCGACGTCACAACGTATGACGTGGATAAGCTTAAACTTAATTGGCCACGCAGTTTTTTTAGTTTTTAAATAGCTTACATACAGCATGGCTCAGATAGGAAATGACGATTGGGGCATTATGGTTCACTTGTCAGACAGGTGTAGGACATCATTTGCAGGCGCGTATCTGCCATTACGCACTTTACGTAAACGCGTAACCTCTGTTTGAAAATTCAAAATCTACAATTGACAAAAGCAACTAAAAGGTTAGGCATGAAATAGTTTATTTTCGTAGTTTCAAGTTATATTATGTCTTAAAGTTGTATTTTAGTCAATACCAAACAAAACAAAAGATCTGGGTTTTTTTCTGTTTTCGCTTGTCACTTTTTTTGCGGCGAAAAAAAGCCCTAAAATGCACCTGAGCCATGTAGCATGCTCTGCACCCCCCACCCCCGATACGCGCCTGGCATTTTGCAATATCTGTTCATGTAACAATGGTATGTTTTGGCCCAAACTGTCGGATACCACCGCTAAGTTCTATTGCTACACACGGTGCTTCCTATAGCTGCAGATCACTAAATTACAAAATAACTCCCAACTTAGCAATATATTATCTTCACTTTTCTCTTTTTTTCAACTTGATACAAGCCTGGGTTATTTCTAAAAACGGAGCAAGGACAAACTCTTTCAATTCTTCCTGTTCATGTTAGCAAAGGCAGACAAACACCATCCTGTTATATTTCCAATGCGGACAAATCACATCCTGTAAGTTTTCACGTTAAAATCTCGCGAAGGCATTGTTAATAGCATCGAATATTTTCCTGATAAAATTCCAACTTCAAGATACATTTTACAGTAATGAATTTACGGGACCGATTTTCCCCGCCTATGCTAAAATGAACGGAAGAGATTTTGTGAAATACCCGTGATTATTTCCACACGGTCTACAAAAATTGTGTGACCAGGCCATTACTCAATAAATATGGTCGAAAAAAAAATTTATGATCGGCCAAGGCCCCCTCGGCCTTTCCGGTAAATCCGGGTCTGCTATGAGGTCTGATATTTGTCTTAAATGTTTTTATTACATATGAAAAAATGTATAAATTTAAGCAAACTACATTTTGTTTTTATGTGTTAATAGGTTAATTAAAATATGACAAAGATATATATAAAAAATAGCGTGGCGAATCTCTCTAATGTCGATCCATTTCCCTTGACAGATGATGACGGAGATGGCGTGGCAGAAGAAGATTGTGCAACCCCTCCACCGAGTAAGTGCTAACCTTTAGGAATATATATTCATTCGGAATATAATTATCAATCGTAACATCTTTAGCTGGCAATAAGCGACAATGAAGTGGACAAAAGATCTTTTAACAAATGTAAACAAAGTCAACATGTTTTCCTTATTAGAGCACCTTTTGCTGCCTGTCTTTCTCACTACGAAATGTTTTCAAACATCTCAGATATGACTCGAAATATTAATTTTATTAGTTTACTAGTAAGACAGTCGACATATATGGTATATGATTTGTTTCCAGTCGATGGTCTATGGGGATCCTGGGGAGCTTGGGCCACGTGCTCAGTTTCCTGCAACTCCGGATTGACAGGCGGGACTAGGACTAGAAGCAGGTCATGTGACAACCCGGCTCCGAAATACGACGGCAAACAGTGTGTTGGAAGTGGGGCTCAGACTGAATCGTGCAGTAGCACCGACCCGTGTCCGAGTACGTAGCTCTGACGGTTTCGTTACAAATAAAGTTTAACTTGCTGATTCTTTATTAGCTTTAATAACATTTATAACATTAATTGAAATTAAATCAAGAACGGAATATGCAAAATGCAAATCAGTTTTATTTGTGTAATTTCCTATCTTTTATTGGTAATTAATGAATATATATATATACATATATATATATATATATATATATATAGTCACTACGTCTAATTGCTGAGTATGGTCTCGTTGACTTTTCAGTCGATGGTGGGTGGGGCAGCTGGGGTTCCTACAGTTCCTGTTCAGTGACCTGCGCTACAGGCCAGAAGACACGAACAAGGTAACAGTAAATGATATTCATATGCAACGCATTGGAATTAGAATTGAGTGGGTGCGTGCGGGGTGAGGGGGATGGGTAATTGACGCTTTTTCTGAGGTTTGCGTTCATGGACGCTTGGATTGGCTTCAAACCGCACCCAGGTCTTACAGGTTATTAAGAAAATGGACACAAATGTTACCAAATTGACGTTTGTTTTGTAGAATTTGAACTAGGAGCCACTTGAATTCAGTTCTGCGCTGTGCTCACTGTGTCAATTAGGCGTGAGGTCTCCATTTAAACGCGATAGGCTGAGACATAAAATTGTTTAAGCATTACTTAAGAATGGCAGTAAGTTAATTGGTTCAATGTACATTGCATTGCATATAGGTCGTGTAACAACCCAACTCCTCAGTACAATGGCGCCAACTGTACCGGAAGTGCGACATCTTCAACATCCTGCAGCACCGGTATCACCTGTCCAAGTAAGGCAATTTAGAGTGATGCGTTAAATTGTATTGCGAAACGTCCTTCCTCAATGTTAAGATAATATCACCTATTTGTAAAGTGTTTTCAAATATCAATGAACAATTTTCCCAACCCGTCCCTTACTAGAGATGCAAGAAACAATCTTTCGGATATGGCCTTTAATTGTACGTGTTAAGATTTACCCATTTTATCTGTCGTGATGCTTGTTTCTTAATGTTATTTCAAATTGCATATAACACTTCATAACTACTAAGATTATTGTACAAAAAGATAGCAACACTGATCATTTTATAACCGTTTTTAATAGTTGACGGAGGTCTGTCGTCATGGTCCAGCTGGGGTGCATGTAGTGTGACATGTGGGGGCGGCACCTCCACCAGATCTCGTTCTTGCAACAATCCTTCGGCTCAATACGGCGGTGCCCCGTGTACAGGGGCTTTGACAGAAAGCGTGGTATGTGGCTCTTCAGCATGCCCAGGTAAGTGTTTATATATAAATGTGAGGCAGTATGCCCACGATCAGTCTGTTTCATTTTTCGAAATTCTGTTTACAACATATCACAGCACTTCATTAAGTAAATAATTAAATAACATTATATTATATTTACATGTAAAATCGCATACCTGACACTTGAATATGTACTTAATGTTATGTATTGATACAGGTTTATAAAAGTTGATGAATGGAATATATTCATGTGGTCTTTTTTGTGTAATCCAATTTCACGATTTTGTTACAGTCGACGGCGGCTGGGCAGCGTGGACAGCATGGTCTGCATGTCCAGTGACGTGTGGCAGTGGACGAATCTACCGATCCAGAACTTGTACCAATCCAGCTCCTGATCACGGAGGTGCTACCTGTGTCGGAGCCTCGGATGCTTCCACTTCCTGTGTGCTCGGAAACTGTCCTGGTAGGTTCTTTATGCATAGTGGCTCTAGCGTTGTATCTTAAAGACAGAATCCGATTAAAAGGTTCTCCTTTGTTCTTTCTGTTCGTACCGGTTGATAGTGTCAATGTAATGAAAATAATCATGAACTTGTATTTAAGTTTAAATAAAAATACACATCTCTGTATTTTCAGTCAACGGTGACTTTACGGACTGGAGCCAGTGGAGCACGTGCACAGTGACCTGTGGCGGAGGCACCACGGACCGAACCAGAACATGTACGGATCCCGTGCCGGCTTATGGTGGAGCGGACTGTGTCGGCAGCACGAGCGAACAGACTACATGCAACACACAGAACTGTCCAAGTAAGGCTTAGACCTGTCATTTTGTATTTTGTCTGTGTTGTTTTTTTCAATACTGCCAAACTGTTTTATAATTTCAAAAGAATTTCCATATTCTATTGAAGAAGTGTTTAACAATGTTCTTAAACTATATGCTCATTTTCAGTCGACGGTGGAGTTACGGCTTGGTCGGCGTGGTCAGCTTGTGGCATCACCTGCGGCAACTCGACGGTGACCAGGACTCGAACCTGTACCGATCCGGCACCCCAGTATGGCGGAGCTAGCTGCACTGTCCCGCTTTCAGAGACGATTGACTGTTTTGCGGGCATCTTCTGTCCAAGTAAGACAGTTTTCTTTAGAGCTTGTGTGTTTAATACTAGGTAGTCGAAGCCAATCGGCGGTACTAAGACTTTTTTCAGGTATGTTAATAATAATTCTTTGTTTATCTAAGTCTAAATAGGTAAATAAGAACAGGTCCTATCAAAATTTTCATAAATATTTAAATTTTATCTACCTGCAGACCAAGGCAAACAAGGTTAATGTAAATGTGACAAAAAACACAGAGACGAGACATAACACACAAAAAGAAAAACCATCAGTTACCGCCTTGAAACGTTCTGTCGGCAAAAGGGCCAACTGGGGTGCTTAAACCTGGTTTGTGGAGCGCTCTAACCTCGCACTTCCTGAAGGTTTTTCTATCAAACAAACAGTGTAAATAAAAATATCCCGTCAAAGTGAAACAACTAACAGTAAGCACCTGCATCGGAAGTTAAACAGATATAATGAACTTATGTACATACATGATAACTAGTAATAAAACAACATATGTACAGTATGTACAGTAGATAAAAGCCTCGGCAACCAAAAAATTCCAAATGAGAGAGTAGTTTCAAAAAGAATGAAGCAGTACGAGCGCTGATATATTATAAGAACAATATAATGACGTCATAAATGCCATGACGTCATATGCCAAAAGTGTCAAAAGTGAAATGTGAAAAATACGAAAGAAATAATGGAATTTTAGAAAATCAACAAAATAAAACGTAGTTTTGTTTAGAGTTAATACGTTTAAAAACATATCATAAACGCCGAGGATTTATCCGCAGTTGACATATTATATATGATAAAGGTACAAAAAATCCCGATGTTATACCTACTGTGCAATCTCACGTAAAGGGTATGGAGACTGTTCAAGTTGTCCCACCTATATAGGGCACGACTGGAGAGATGAAGAGACAAGAAATCCAACAGTGACTGTCCAATTATGGCTTTAAGTCCCTGTTTTCATATAGTCTCAACGACCTATCTGGTCATCGTGTAATTTAAAAGCAATGCAAGTTCTTGACTGTAAAAGGGTCAATTGCAAGCAATGCAGTACATCGAAGGATTCCCGGGTTGTAACCGTCTGCAATACATTTTCTGATAAGTTTTGTAAAGTGGTCAGAAAAGTTATTGAGACCCTTGATCTTCTTTAACTTGTATAAAACATTTCCATAAAATGCAGGATGGCTTATGCCTTTTTGCATAAGTGTTTTCATACTGCTATTATACTTAGAAGCAATAAAATCATTGCGGTGAAAGAATTTTGAAAACGCCTTTCTTAATTTATGAAAACGAAAACCTTGCTGTAACAGTTTAGAAGAAATGAACAGGTTTCTATTATTGAAATCTTCTACTTTAGTACAAACTCGTGCAAACCTTGTAAGTTGTGACATGTAAATACCATAGGAGGTAGCACGAGGTGAATCACCATCAAGGTATGGATAATTCACAATACTAAAGTTGAAATCATCTCTCTTGTCATAGATTTTAGTAGAGACGTTGTCATTGGAAATATTGATCTCAATGTCTAGAAATGCTGCATTTAAATGTCAGTTATTTGCTTTATTAAGGGTAAGTTCTGGAGGGTAAATCAGATGGATCATTTGAGAAAAGAAAGGATTATCGATAGTTAGAATATCGTCAAGATAGCGTGCAAGAAGTTGAAAGCCTCTATAATGTGGCTTTGGTTTGAAGGGGATAAAGTTAACATGAAATCACGTTCAAAGCAGTATAAAAACAAATTCACAATTAATGGTGCATAGTTGTTTCCCATAGGGATACCAATTACTTGTCTAAATAAAGTGTCACCGCATTTTATGTAAATATTGGCTAATAGAAAACGTAAAGCTTCACAAACATCCGTGCAAGTCCACATAGTAAAAAGTCCGTCGTGTCTCTTTGTTAAAATAGTTAAATTCATTGGTTGTGTGCGATCGGCTCATTTCATCTATCACAACAATGGTAGTGCGTGATAATTGATTCCCGTGTGAATAAGATACTCGGTAATCTTAAGTTGTTCTGGCATTAAAATACTTTCATATAATTATGAACAGGTTCTGACTGTCTTCTATTGCTAAGAAAGTATCATAAATATTTAAGTTAGTAGACAGAATATATAATGTATCTAAGGACATTTTGTTCAAAATAAACACAGGCAAAATTCCGATATCTTACTGTACTTGGCCAGCTTATACCAAGACAATATCAGTCGTCACGTATTTTTTTTTAAATGCAGGCTTTAACGGTGTTCTCTCACTTTAGTTGATGGAGGTTTTACTGCCTGGAGCAGCTGGGATACCTGCACGGTCACGTGTGCAGGAGGCACCCAGCAAAGAACCCGCACATGCACTAACCCAGCTCCTCAATATAACGGAGCAAACTGCGCCGGTGACTTATCTGAGAGTCAGGCCTGCAACACACAAAACTGTCCAAGTAAGTCACGCCGTAAATATTACATTTAAATTGATTTTTGGGATTTAGCATTACTTTAAATCAGGATAATAATTATAATAGAGTTGAATCATTAACATTTACGTCATATTTAGTCAAGCTAAAATAAAATATAATTTAAAAAAAAAATGTAATTAGGCAATGCGACTTAAACATCTCATCACTCAAGACATATTGACTAGATTTGTTAACATTAATTTTAAAACAGTTGATGGCGGATGGACCGACTGGACAGCTTGGAGCGCATGCTCGAGCACTTGTGGCCCCGGCGAGATCTCGCGAGACCGTTACTGCACCAACCCATCGGCTCAGTACGGCGGTGCTGGGTGTCTTGGTCAATTCCATGAAGCGTATGCTTGCAACGGATCATGCACTGGTATGTATGAACATACACTACATTTCACATTCATGGAAAAATATGCGGAACAATCGAAAAATGTTTATATATTTTAGTATGTATTGAAGACAGAAACCACCTAATCTGAGTGCACCTTATTTTCATCCTTAGTCCACGGCGGCTGGGGCAGCTGGGCATCCTGGAGCACGTGCACGGCCACCTGTGACGGGGGACGATGGGGCCGTGTTAGACTCTGTGACACCCCCGCACCGACCCCAGACGGCGACCCCTGCTTCGGAAATGGCTTCGAAGTCGGACTCTGTAACACACAATCTTGCAGTGGCCTAACAAACTATGGAAACACAACTTCAAACTCCTCACTTGCTGCAGCTGCTAATGAAGCTATGTATATCAGCGTAAGTAAAGCGAGCATCTCTTTTTTCTACATTACTATGAACATTGAACACCAAAAACCGGCCTGAGAAGATAAATGCAATATATTTGCACCACATGTGGGAATAAAATCTGGGGGTTATTCAGTATCATCTGTTCACGCGCATTTTCGTCTTATTATGTCGTTCGACACCACAAATTTTATCAGATCTTTGCTTCATCTTTTGTAGCGATGTCCCACCGGATTTTTCACATGCCAGGGCGGAAGGATTAGCTGTATTCTGGAAGAGTTCCGTTGTAACTGCGCGAAGGACTGCTCTGACGACAGTGATGAGGACGCGGGATGGGCCTCATGCTCTCCTACCCAACGAATGGAGTGTGAAAACGCTGCAACAAGTAAGTCTTATTTCTTTTCTTAGCGTCACGGTTATTTGTTAAATGTCAATATAGAGAGTAATATGTGTCATGAATGTTTTAGCCACTAATAATAATAAAAAGAGAAACTTGCATATCATTCCAAGAAAAATACATGAAAACACTACGCTCTCGTAAGTTCGTTTGGTTGAAATTATATTTATCTTATATTTTCACATTTTGATTAACTGAAAGGAATAACATGCCATAACGTTTGGAAGAAAAGAAAACCATAAATGTAGTCTTTTTCTATTGCAATTATTTTAAATCTTATATTTTTACTTGTGTTTAATTCTTTTAGATGTATACCCTGGCGTCTGGCTGGCCGTGTTATTGGCAACGATCAGCCTCACCTGGGTCCGGTAACTTTCGTCACAGATGTTTCTTCCGATCCAAAATCCCCGAGTTGACCACCAAAAATCCGTTACCGAAAACGAGATACGGCATTGTGACTGTAAGCTAGCGTCTTAAAGAAAACTTGTGCAAACAGATAAATGTTTATATTTAAAAACGATAATCTAAAAAGAGACATGAAATATCCATATGTAGCTCCGCTAACCGCAAAACGTCGTGGCTTTATTTGAAAAATATAAAACAATATATTGGTAATTATCTTTCTGGCTAAACGTTGCATATTGTCTAAATAGTAAGAAGTATTATAAATATGAACGTTACCATTTATACCGCTGGTTACTGAAGTATGTCTATGTTTGTTCTTTTAGACGCCATACAGTCACATGCTAACTTTGTATATATTTGTTCAAGCAAATGAAAATGACAAAAAAAAAAGGAATGAGTGTCACATATCGTAAAATACGTGCTTTTTTGTTCATTAAATAAAATGTTTTCTGTTATTAATCATCATCTGTTATGCTTTATTTTCTGTTACTGTTTTATTATGCATTATTTTTCTCTGTTTTTTTTGTTGTTGTTTAATAAATGTGTGCAAGCATTCTAGTCAACCGACTTGTGTTATTTATGGTGCTACGAAGGAACGGGTATAGTTAAAATAAAGATAAAACGCCGAGATGAGACATTACATTTAACATGTATTTCTATTTTTACTGTATCTTACATGGCTTAAATCACGTTTAGTTATTTACAATATACTTTTCATGTAACGCAATTCCATAGAGGTAAAACATTTCACAGAATTTTTATTTAACGTATACGGCAAACAGTCAAAAAGAGGTTAAGGACGATTTATACAGTTATAATCATTTCATAGAATTGTTTGATATTCGTAGTAGAATGCAATTCGAACATGAAAAGAATAAGTAAGGTTGTTGGGCTACTTTTTAGTAAAAAGGAAGTTTCCATGGTAACCAATTTGGTGAAATCTTACAAAATGGCCGAATTTATTTACGTCACTTTAAGATTAGGTGGTTGCAAAATAAAAACAACAACAAAACGCACGCAGCCGTGTTTTCTTAGTTACTGCTTAAAAACTTCGCTATGTTACGAAAGTCTCAAGTTCGAATTACAGGTTAACTGACATATCACCTCCAAGGTTGAGACAGATTATTGCGCATTAAGTCTGCTCGGGTTGTAATGATGCCAAGTCATATATGTGCTAATCTTACTGGCGTTGACACTCTTTGCAATCTAATCAGAGCTTAAGTTAACAATTAATAATTAATTTATTTAATTCTCGGTTACTTTCCAATGTAATGTTAATCACGTCTTATTGGCTGAAAACTTGTACTGTTAAAAACTTGAAAAATTACTTCGGCTTCCTTGCCCTAAATAAAGCCGTTTATATTATTTAAGCTGGTTAGTTGGCAAGCATTGGCATAGTTGTGGATTATAACAAGGCAGCTGAGACATTATCGCAATAGTGCCGTGGTGTGACTTATTTCGTCCAGGTCATACTCCTATTTAAAGACCCCAAGGACTGCGCAAACCGTTGCTAAATAAGACGCCATTGTCACACAATAAAGTAGGTGAAAGGTCGGCCAAAGAGAGTACAAGCTTATGCTGTTATTTGTCTTGTTTCTCAGTTATCTTCCTATTGTACGATTTTTGGTGTATTTTGGTTAAAGTGTTACTGCAAAAACTGTTCTTCTTTTAAAACTTTCGTGTTCTCTTTTCCTGTACTTGTTCCGATTCTATGTTTGGCGAAGTTGCTAAACAAGTTAGTCACTTGTTAAACGAGCGATGACTTCGCTTTTACAGATAAAAAAACAAACACGCTTCGTTGGATTCATTCGAAATGGAATCCGTCAATTCGAATATACCAGACACAATCATTTTATTGTTTTAATGCCATTGAGTATTTTATGAAAACGACTGGACATACGGATCAGTTTTGCGCTGAGCTAACACCGTTAAATCACTTGTTTCAAGGTAAAGTATTGACAATATTGAAATGGCCGTTCTGATTTGCATGGTTTTCTGGTATATTTTGAGACTCAAAAAGGAATGACGTCACATATAAACTACGAATCTTTCTATGACGAAATGTTTTAATCAAATAACTGTCGTACAAAACTGTTAAAGTGAATAATCCGATTAATTAGGTTATGCCATCAATGCGATAGTAGATAATTGGTGAAAAATAGAAGAAGCTGGTTCAAAAATATCTACATATGCTGCGTCTTCAAAGTAAGGATTGGCCTTGCTGAAGTCTTGTTAGTGGCAGTACATTACATTTCTAATATAATGTTCAGTCAGCAAGCAGCTTTTAGAAAGAACATTTTAGGTTAACAATATCGTATTTGCACATCGTATTTTGCATTGTCTGTGATAATTTTTCTGTGTCAAGTGTCAGAAACAAGCTTTATTCCTAATAGACAAATATGAAAAGGTGCAATGAAAATTACCACAGATATTTAAATTTGAACTACCTTTAGACGAAAGCATACAGAGTAAATGTAAAAGTGACAAAACACAGAGACAATATTACACACACACAAAGAAGAAACAATCGACAGTCACCGCCTTGGAACGGTCAGTCGGCAAAAGAACCGACTGTGGTGTTTATATTTGGTTTGTGGAGCACTCCAACCTCGCACATCCTGAATGTTTCTCTCACAAAAAGTATAAATTAAAATATTCAAATCACAGTAAGAAAACTAACAGCAATCACTTGCATCGGGAGTTATAAAGGATACTATATACAAATGACTCTAATTATAATCAATTTCTTTGTTTGTTTGTTTATTGGGTTTATCGTCCCACAACAGTATTTCAGTTATCTGGAGACGGTGCCCATTTGAAGCAGATATAGTGCTGCCTTCACTGTGTATAGCATGCTGTGAACACCTGACATGAAACCACACCCAGTCACATTATCCTGACACCGGGCCAACTAGTCATGGAAATACCCTTATATATGCTTGGGCGTTAGCAAAGGAAGTATACCACTACCATTTTAAGGACTTTGGTATGTCGCGGCCCGGGATCGAACGCGAGGCATCCCGTACCTTGAGCCGACACATTATCGATTGAGCTACCAGGTCCGGTATATAAAATAAATATAAACAAACATGAACATACATGCAATATGTACAGGACTTTTTTATATTTCGTTTTATTAAGTCATGAATTAAACACATAAGAAACTCGCGTTTCAACAATGAGTAATATGATGCGTTTAACTGTTATAAGGAATGCCTGAATGAAGTATGCTTCAAACGCAAAACAAAACAGCTTTCAATGTTTAAAATGAAACGTTTTGAGTTTGTTTTTTTGTTTTTTGTTCTTAACGAGAGGTACATTTCTGGAACAATTATACAGTAACTACGTGCTTGCGGATCGGGGGGTCGTGGGTTCGAACCCCGGCCGGGTCAAACCAAAGACTTTAAAGTCGGTAGAAGTGGCTTCCCTCCTAACGCTCGTGGCTAAGGGGACAGCATTACGCCTGACTCGTCAGTGTCAGCATAATGGACCAGCCAGGTTCAGTCCCTGGGCAACTCATAAATGCCCCTGTGTTATAATGATAGAAATGTCGCTGCGCTGTATCGGCAAAAATGCCGGCTAATCCCATTCCATCCCATCCCTCATTAAGAAAACTTGCCCCTTTATTATGGACTATACCATCAGGAAAAAAGGCGCCTAAATGACATTGTATTTTATTTTAACTCTTACGCTGAACACACCGTGCATGGGAATCTTTGAGTATTGCTAGATTATAACCGCGTTGTCGACGTTAGCTGTGTGTTTTATGGGCACATGAAATCAGTATATCTAGTTAAATAGAGGATCTGATATTAGTGTTCATTAGATACTGAAAATATTAAACGAGTTGGATGAAATGATACAAAACGAGGCTCTACCGAGTTTCGTATCATTTTAGACAACGAGTTTCATATTTTCAGTATCTAATGAACACGAATATAAGATTCTATTTATCCCATAACCAAAACATCAGCTTTTTTGTTTATAATGCATCATCTTTTTATAGTGGGCCTTGACATGTGTACTTCGGTTTGGGAGAAAATAAGTTCCAATTTTTACTCGATCATTTTCCATAAAAATGGAACAGATTCGTTTATAACATAACTAAAATGTTATTTTTTATTAATTACATTGAAATTGTCCAACAAAATGCAAAGTGGTCAGGAAATGGCATATACACTACACATACTTAATGGCGTCACATCACGATAACTAACTAGTGTGTTACCAAAATTAACGCATGAGTGTTAACTCACGCTCGCGCGGTAGGTTATGTGATAAAATACAGTTATGGCGTTAAATACACGCCTATTATGACGGAACATAATGTGCAAAAAGACTCCTTACCATGATCACAAAGCTCATATATGCTGATATTACAATAAAGAAATGTTTTTTTTCTCTGCGAATGTTGCTTTAGATATAACAAAGCACATGTAAACGTTTAATGAGTTTTCGTGGCGATCTATTTTTCTGGCAATAACGTTTTGATCTCTGTTTTATAATGGTACTAAGTCGTTATCAAAGATTTTTTTTTGAAAAATTTAACCAATCAATTTCAAATATATTCTTAAAAAGTAAGCAAACACAAAGGACAAAACAAGATTGTCTGGCAGGTGGACTGATATCATTTTTTTAACAACATGACTTGAGATTTTATGACTGTATCCCTTTATTTAATTTTAATCGACAGATTAGATCGAACCTTCTGCTGACAAGCCAGAAACATATAGTCGTCGTATCCACACCATCGGCGTTACTATGTCTATTGTCAATATTGTTAGACTGAATGTTGTTGTTTTGGTTTTTATTTTTATTTTTTTACAAACTAATAAGTAGCATTCTATTTCATAGAACATTATTTTATAATTGATAACATATACAATTACTTGATATGAACACAAGTTCGATTTGCCAAGACCTACTCTGAAGTACATTTCGTACAGTATTTAACCCCGCCGACACAGACTAGTTGAATGGCTATGACAATCCATTAAGCCAATACTTAGACGGATTTAACCAATATCTGAATTTTACAAAGAGGATTAAATAGTATGACCTGATAAGGACATTAATAATATTTCTTCCTTCTAAGCGTGGATTATCGCCTTTATAATCACTTAAAATGTAATACTAACACGATAAACGTATTAAATACTTAATAAATACCTGGTAGTGTTATACACATAACGACTTGTGTTAAGGTCAAAATACTGTTTAAAGGACTTGGATAACGTGATATTTTGCCCTAAATCGTCATCAGACACACAGACAAACAGTCGATTTTTTTACCAGACACCATGTTATTGTATCAATAGTGTGTGTAAAAAGAACACGATCGTCAGTATTATATTTTCGGTGCTCACGTGAAAAAATTCTCGAGTCACTTGATACTGACTCACACGTGACCAGCTCTCAACCAATCCAAAACGCTTTAAATTCAAACGGTATGTGATATATAGTGTTAAGAACTGTCCGAAATACTAAAGGTCCGTTTCATTAATATTCGCATAGGCATGTTAAACACTAGATCCGACTTTTCCGTTCATAACGACAGCGTATTTTACGATATCGCATAATGCTGTCACAAATATAAAGAAGATAAGTTCCTTATACATGTATTTACGATTTGATGCGTATACAATTAGATAGAATCAAATTAAAAGTTCAAAGATTTGAATTATATTAACTGAGCTTTATTTTAAGAATTAATGCACTTTTGAGTATCTTACCAAGTCTATGTGGGCGCAAAAACTCTTCTGTTCATGATTATGTCACCCGCTTGATCACATGAAGGTCATTGTAACATTCATAAATAAAATATTATTATACGTTATATGTGATTTACATAAATATGGCAAATACAATCAGATGTTAAATTCAACAAGGGCAGAATAAAGAAAATAAATATTGCTTTTTTATCTAGATATATGCACACAGTCTAGGAATACAATGCTAGTTATGAAACCATTAAATATATTTATTTTGAATTTTAATTATATTTTATGCAAGTTTTAAATTCATCATCCATCCGACCATCTTCGTCGATGTACGAATGTCAATCTGAAACTGGTCAACATTGAGGTGTAATTGTTTCAACTCATCGTCGCCCGGGTGAGCGCGGCGACTATAAAATATTCGTTCCTGGTAAAGTCCTATGGATGGGGCCATTTTGTTTTATAAACAGGTGAAGTGCGGCGCTTTCATGAAGTGAATTTCGGTTATTATTCAACTTTATTGAATATCAGAACTATATCAGGTTTGTGTTTTAAAATGTTGCCATATCATTACCTCTCCACTCTATATTGTTAATGTTCAATATGTGCATGTGTAATTTGTTTAATTTAAATTCCATTTCTTACGACGATGTACTAGGTGTGTGACAAGTATTATGCTCTATTATGTTTTTTTTGTACTTTAAAATTTTCCCATGCGTCCAAAGACAATTCGTTACAGCATACAATTTTAAGGCATGAAATTTTGGTGGCATTGTAGGCCTAAATCCTTTTTTTCTGCTGTTCCTTGGTCTGTTTGTTGTTGGGCAAAAACGTTCCATCGTTAAAGCGGACCTCGCCGGCGACCTTTGATGCTTTGCATCAGTGCTTTTTGTAGGTATTTTTCTTTGACCTCATCGCCTGTTTTAGGACAAATTATTATGTAATCCCTGTTTGATGATCGGTAAATTCAATTTTCTCTGTAACACTGTATCAGGGATGGGTCCAGGAGGAGGATAGGGGGGATGGAGGGGATGCATCCCCCCCCCCCACACACACACCAACCAGGTAAAAGAGTAGAGTTGTGAAAACACAGAACAGAACAGAACATAAACGAAATTTATTCATTAGACTTGTACATACATACATTGTCTTTATAATACAAAAAACAAACAACCCTGACATAGTGTCACCGTGATGTAGTCAAAAACAATCAATATGAATAATAAGTTATACATTAATGTTTTCTTATAGGAGGAGAGTAATGTAAGAGAGAAAAATACTAAAATGTAATATCGATCTACAGATTGAGTAAATTAATACAATCATTTCTCACTTTAAGTGCGTGCTTAACAAACTGAGCAATATTAATAAGAACTTTTCTTTTCCATGAACTCATCATGCAACGAAACTTATGAACTGACGGTCTGCAGTGAATGTTAGATTCCAAGTACTTTTACATAAGTCATTATACACTGGACAAATAACTACAAAATGATATACATCTTCAACATCTCCTGTATTACAAAATGAACATACCAGCTCGTTTCTCGGTTAATAACTATTTGAATATCGACCTGCTTGCATTCTTAACGAATGCGCAGATATACGTAGACGAGTAATGTAAAAATATAGATCATAAGGTACTAAATCCAAATAAGGTTCGTATTTAAAGAATGATATAAAAACTTTATATTCAACTAGTACGTGGTTGCTTTCGACAGATGCTTTCCAGCTTTGTATAAAACAATCGACAGCGACACTTTAAAACAATTTCACAAATATCTTAGAAAACATACGAAAAACCATAGCCATCTAATATCTTCTTGCATGCATCAATCCAATTTCTTTTTCTATCAGGACAATCATTTAGTAAAACATATAACGCTTCTTGACATTTTGACTATTTCCTACTTTACACCAATACTTTGTTATTTTCACATATCTAACAATATCAGGTGGACATCTTTCTGACTACCCATACACCCCTGTAGAGCTGCCATTTACCCTAACATTTAATATTATTTACAAAAATTTAAGTGAATTCTTTCAATAGATTTAGCCTTAGAAAAACCCCATATTTCAGATACATAATTTTACGTAGATCCAACAAACGCATCAAACAGCTGACACATTATTTTAGGGCTGACTGTGACCTGTTTACAATTACACACTAAAGTATTCATCGCCTTAAGTCCTTTACCGGTTATATACTCGTTATGCAAATCGAGAGACCCCGTATACTTAAAACTGTTCCTAGGTAATTATACTCATTCACAAATTCGACATTAAAACCACATAAGTCCACTTTCGTTTGCTAATACACTACCTCTTTTCCTAAATACTATTAACTTGGTTTTATCACAATTTAACACTAAACCCCATTTGCAAGAATAACTATGAAACACCTCTAAATTTTTGTAACATTTCGGGAACATCCCCCAAACAACCATATCATCTGCAAAAAAAATCATACTTAAAGAAAAAATATCAATATGAACACCAGATCCACCATTAAATTGAAAAAATAATTCGAAATCTTCTAAGTATAGAGACGCTAATAGCGACGATATTGTCTCCCCTTGTTTCAAGATGATCCGACTATGAACAAATCTTTACTTAACATTATTCACTCTCACACATGATTGCACTGATGCATACATACCTAAAATTCTTAAATTCTACCGTCTACACCTAAGCCGTAAAATTAAAAAAGAAACAGCCTTTTTCTATAACACCTAAAATTTTCTTAGGTCCATGAATGCAACATAAAATCATTTGTTTCTACTTAAAAATATTAACCAAAGAATTTAAGACAAAAATAGCATCAAGTGTTGAATAACAATTCCTAAATCCAAACTGATTATCGGGTAACTTATTATTATTGCAAAAATCTACAATTCTTTTGTTTAGCAAAGCGGTAAAGAACTTTGATAAGCAACTTAACAGGGTTACCCCGAGGTTATTATTCACATCTCGCTTGTCTCCCTTTTTATATAGTGGCGTTATAATGCCATCTCTCCAACTGTCGGAAAAATGACCTAAATTCAAAATCATATTAAAAAAGTCACATATGTATGGACAAAGTATATCTATACTCTCAATTAAATACTCAATTAAAATATAATCAATGTCACATGCTTTACTACTTTTTAAATACAGCATTTAACATTTCACTCAATGTAATAGGGAAATCCATTGCATCGTTATATTTATCGAAATGATATACACTACAAAAATGTTCAGCCTCAACATTGGTTGTTTGAACAATGTCACTTTCTAAGTTAGCAAAATAATCAAAGAATACTTCAATCTGCATCGAACCGTTCTTTATTTTCTGACAGCGTATTTATATTAAACGTAGTTTTCTTTGACTCGCACACCATATTCTTAGAAAAAAGCGGATCTGCAACATCCCTTAAACTTTCTGTGAATTGCTTAACCGTATTATTTACTAAGCTTACAACTTGCTCTGTATCATTTACTACGCTTACAACTTGTTCCGTACACCCCCGAACTAAATTGTTTAATTCGGTAAGTTTACTTATTAAGACTGATCGAAACTCATCTTTTACATCTTCACACCATTTAAATCGCTTTTCTGCTTCTTCTGTTTTTTTTCTTACGTTAAGTGAGACATATTACATTGTAACGAAAATGGCAAGGGCACATTATCGCTTTCCGTGTAACCAATCCGGTTATAAAATTGACAATACACGAGAAATCCCCTTCGCATGCTAACACATAGTCAATAAGGCCCCTTGTGTTGAAACATAGGTAAATTCCGCTTTCTTATAATTTTCCCACACCGACCATTAACAATTCGTGCACCTGTACTTTTGTACAGATCTATCAGACGTGTACCAAATGTTTAACACTTCTTGTCTTGTGAGGCCCTGTCAGCAAAAACATCAGGAATGTATTCTGCTTCATCTAATTACATATTTACTGTATCATATACTTCCAACCTCACCCGTGCGTTAAAATCCCTAGTTACAAAAAACAGATCCCTTTTCAATAAGAGAACTTATATTATTTTGCAATATGTCAAAAAGATTAACATGAATAATATCTACGCTGGCTATCCTTCAATTCATAAATAAATACCTCCCACAAAAATGTCATTTTCAACTTTGAAAAAATCAGAATTGAGTTGTAACCATATAATTGCATTATGGTGGTTTCTAGCCACCTTTATACCGTTCACTAAACTGTTTCTATACATAACAAGAACACCTCCACTGGATTGTCTTGCCTTCTTATGCTGAAAGGTTCGATAAAAGTTAAGACAGATATAGCCCTCTAAGTCAAATGTATTGTCTGCTGACGCCCATGTTTCATACAAGAAAACTATAACGTTACTCCAAATCATATCTACGAACTCATCCGTCTTCAACTTGTCCGCCGCTAGTTCGTTCACATTCCAGGAGCACTCTGAAACATACCCCCCTCCCCCCCCCCCCGCCCACTCCTTGTCTCTCACTGCCCTCCCGTCGATATAGAGTGTGTCGTACGCCAGCCACTCCTCGTTCCCTTAATCTCTTGCTGCCTTCATCTGTGGTATCGGCCGTCTCCTCTTCGCTACCACCTCATTTGGGTAGTGCTCGTATGCTAAACAGAAAAATGTGTTCCCTGCAACATCTTGCCATTCTTCTTAACTAATTCTTTGATTTTAAATTCGTTAAACCACATGTAACCTTAAAAATACTAAGCTTTTAAAGTAAATTTTGTCTGCTCGGGACAAGGTTAGGGCTTTTTACTATGTGTATATATCTAGTACTTACTGCGATAAAGTTGAATGGATCTTGATTCATACCCGCCTTCCACCAACATGTTATGGATCCGCCCCTGCACAGTACATAATGCACCACACCGCATTCATCCGACAGACGCAATTCTTAAGCCAGCATTTATGAGGCGGTTAAATTATTATCGTAAAAAGGTTCTTAAAGGGAGTTCTTAAATTACGAGTCCTACTGTCATACGATTGTTAATGAAACGGCCCGTTGCAAAAGATCATCCTCTGGCAATAAGAGCATAGAGCAAATAAAAAATGAATATGTATATTTTTTATTTAACATCGTGTACATATTTTAAAATAATATATATTTTAAACAATCAGCATGAACAAATATTAATAGTTCGTTTTTGCTGCTGATATCTGTTAAGCGTACGACGTAAATAGCTTTCGACTCTTTTATCTTGAGGAAAAAAAGTTCTAATTTGTTTTATGTGCACGTGGAGCGTTTGGATATTTAGTGTTTCTCCGGAAAGCAGTAAATGAAGACGATTGGCAGATGCACCTTGCAGCGGAAGATAATTTTAAGAAAGTGAAATAAGTATGAAAATACAGCATACTTTTTTATATTAACGTGAACTTGGTCGCGTAATAATTGTTGTCTGGTAAATTCGGTTATTGGAGACGCGCTGGAGCGCGACGTTTATATATGGAATGCTCACTAAAGTTTGCACAAGGAGAAAAGTTTGTTTTGCGGACTTTCTAAACCTGATAAAATAAAATACGGGTCCGAATTCGGTAAACGGCGTCCTTTTCATTTTATTTATTTATTTTTATATTTATTCATTTATTTTCGTGTGTTTGTAATTTTCAAAGTAACTTTGAAAATAAACAATAAGATACTGAGAAAGAAACAACATACTACGTTCGAGAAAAATACTATCTGAACAATACTTATTTGTGTAATGGTAAGCTGCTGCACACGTGCACTTTCTGCTAGAACACTTAACTTTTATGGTAAATTATAATAAACTTGCAACTTTTTTCTACATATGTTACTTATGAAAACCTATTAAATGGTGTCGGATTTTGCGTTTTATTTTGTTTCATTTTAAACCATTCTATGGTCTCAGGAAATATAAGTTATACATACTTTTTCTCAGGATTTATAGTATACTGAGAATTTTCAAATAAAAACCATTACGTTTCAAATGTCTTTGTTATTTGCTCATTTATTGCTTTAATCTATTTACCTCTTCCTCTTTTTGCGTCGCCTTTGATGTTCCGCATAAACGACTTTTCTTGTGTACAGTGTTTTGCTGCCATTTAACATTACAATCCGGATTAGTTCAGTGGGTTACGGCATTAATATTCCACAACACTGATGCAACTTTCGAAACACGGACAGGTTTCTCTTTTCACTTCATCTCTCTTGTTTTAACAGACTTGTGCACCAAATCAAAATATGTACACGTGTTAGATTGATTAAAGGAGTTGTAATTGTTCAGTGTTAAATTAATTTCAGTAATTACGAAAAGTAGTTCCATGCGATTTCTGTATTCGATCTTTTGCTGACAAAATAAACCCAAGTTTATTTGACCCTCTTTATTTGGTCATTTAGCGGTTTATTGACAGGATGAAATAAAAAAGTGTCTTGAAGATCAAGAAATAAGACAGACTGAAGATAAGGAAAAAAAAAAGTTACTCAAATTTGTGAACCGTTTTCTGGTGTTTATACGAAAAAGAAAAACTCAACATAACGTCCCCATTATCTTTACAAATTTACAGTCGCATTTGATACTTCCTACAATTTTTTCACTCTTAATTTCAATTAAACACCGTGATATAGATTTTCTAACACCTTGATTTTTCACTCGACGTTCTTATCTCGACTATTTTTTTCCGGTTCTACAGTCTTTTTAAATTGTTTTTCATAATTTTGCTAATCATATATAAATATCAAGAGATTTATAAACAACCCATGACTCCGACCTTAATTCGTCGGTAATTTCAACAGCGACATCGATAAATTCTGGCATCGTGATTTATTTATTTACAAATGCCGTTTTCGGTCCACGTTTGTTGTTTATTGTTGCGGGGGTTGTAGGATGCGAAATATTTTCTCAAGTTCCACAAACCTGAAACATTTTTAAATATAATTTAAAATTTAACCAATGTACCAAGACAATACGGCCTGTTTTATCAACGTTTGATAGGTACATTTATAGAACTCGAATGATAAAAAGTGAAGGCATGAAACGTGTTTCGCGCCAACACTTCGATATCTGCTGTAGCTCATGCTTCTAAACTATCACTTTGACTTATCTGCACTCCATAGCTTCAAAAAGGAGGAATTCGTTTTTGATTTCTTTCGATTTTAAATGCATGTATGATTACGAAAATATAACAATGTTCTATGAGCATTACAACATTTGTTAACATTTTAAGTTGCAAAGCGAGAAAACCTGAGACAAGTAGATCCAACAGATACTACATAGGAACAATCAGTCGGCAAATTGCTATGGTGCTTATGCAGAAATTCAGGGTTGGAGATTATAAAACTGTTGAATAACCATCTGTCATCTGATTGGTCGGATTCTAAGAAATAAAATGAAATCTGACCAAACAGATGCTCGAGCTTTGTCAGCCTCAAGGTTTTACAATCATGAACCAAAAACTCTCATCCTTCCTGCGGATTTTAACGCTATATGAAAAAGTAAACAGATCACTCGCAAAGAAATGACGTCACCATAGATCTAAATAAATTACATGATAAAATATCATAGAAGTGACGTTATAAGAAACAGTAATATCAAATTTCTCTTCCTGTAAAGGGAGTATGTGTGCTACTAGAAAAGCTACGGAAAGAACTAGGTAGTGGAAGAACCAACTCAACGAATCAGAGAATCATAGACAATACACTAATGCAAGAGTAAATAAAGTCAATTTGCATTTTATGAACACGTATAAGACAAAATGTGTTAGAAGAAGTTCATGACTCCCTGCAACTTAACTGTCCACCGGATGAAAGACAGTTGTTTTAATATATTTCCTACTAAAATGGAGTCAACTTACTCATCATACAGCGGACGCTGTAGATGCCTAGAAATCAATGTATTTCTTGTCATTCTTTGTAGTTCAATGAATCGAGTGACAATATATAGACTGCTCTGCTGCTGCTGATGATGATAATGATGATAAAGATAAATTGATTATTAACGTGCGCAGAATAACACGCAAAAAGAACATGTATATTCTACCAATTCCGCATAGATCTACGTTGCGATTTTGTAAGCTATACATAAATGAGTATTATTGTTGGAAGTTTTGCAGAGAATCGATTGGTAACAGCCTCAAACAAATTGTTTTCTTGTACCTATATTAATGTTGTTTTAATACTCAAATCTCAGAACAGTTTCTTTTCTATTTATCTATAAAGCCAGAACAGCTCTGTCAAAGACATAAGTTCTACCTGCTCTATGACAGTTTGTCTGCTCGGGACAAGGTTAGGGCTCTTTACTATGTTTATATATCTAGTATTTACTGCGATAAAGTTGAATGGATCTTGATTCATACCCGCCTCCCAACAACATGTTATGGATCCGCCCCTGCACAGTACATAATGCACCATACCGCATTCATCCGACAGACGCAATTTTTAAGGCAACATTTATGAGGCGGTTAAATTATTATCGTTTAAAGGTTCTTAAAGGTAGTTCATAAATTACGAGTCCTACTGTCATACGAGTGTTAATGAAATGGCCCGTTGCACAAAAGATCATTCTCTGACAATAAGAACATATGTAATATGCATAGAGCAATTAAAAAATAAAGCGAGAATGTATATTATTTATTTAACATCGTGTACATATTTTAAATAAACAATCAGCATGAAAAAATAGCAATGCTGCAGATATCTGTTTAGCGTACGACGTTAATAGATTTCGACTATTTAATTTTGCGGAAAAAAAGTTCTAATTTGTTTTATGTGCACGTGGAGCGTTTGGTTATTTAGTGTTCCTCCAGAAAGCAGTGATTGAAGACTAATGGAAGATGCACCTTGCAGCGGATGATAATTTTAAGTCAAATAAGTATGAAAATACAGCATACTATTTTTTTATATTAACGTGAACTTGGTCGCGTAATAATTGTTGACTGGTAAATTCGGTTATATGGAGACGCGCTGGAGCGCGACGCCTATATATGGAATGCTCACTGAAATTTGCACATGGAGAAAAGCTTGTTTTGCGGAGTTTCTAAACCTGATAAAATAAAATACGGGTCCGAATTCGGTAAACGGCGCCCTTTTCTATTTTATTTATTTATTTTTATATTTATTTATTAATTTATTTTCGTGTGTTTGTAACTTTCAAAGTAACTTTGAAAATAAACAATAAGATACTGAGGAAGAAACAATATACTACGTTCGAGAAAAAAACTATCTGAACAATACTTAAATGTGTAATGGGAAGCTGCTGCACACGTGCACTTTCTGCTAGTACACTTAATTTTTATAGTAAATTATAATAAATTTGCAACTTTTTTCTACATATGTTACATATGAAAACCTATAAAATGGTGTCGGATTTTGTGTTTTATTTTGTTTCATTTTAAACCATTCTAAGGCCTCAGGAATATAAGTAATACATACTTTTTCTCAGGATTTATAGTATACTGAGAATTTTCAAATAAAAACCATTACGATTCAAATGTCTTTGTTATTTGCTCATTTATTGCTTTAATCTATTTACCTCTTCCTCTTTTTGCGTCGCCTTTGATGTTTTGCACAATGGACTTTTCTTGTTTACAGTGTCTTGCTGCCATTTTAACATTACAAGCCGGATTAGCTCATTGGGTTACGGCATTAATATTCCACAACACTGATGCAACTTTCGAAACACGGACAGGTTTCTCTTTTCACTTCATCTCTCTTGTTTTAACAGACTTGTGCACCAAATTAAAATATATACCGGAGTTGTAATTGTTCAGTGTTAAATTATTTTCAGTTATTACGAAAAGTAGTTCCAGGCGATTTCTGTATTCGACGTTTTGCTGACAAAATAAACCCAAGTTTATTCGACCCTCCTTATTTGGTCATTTAGCGGTTTATTGACAGGATGAAATAAAAAAAGTGTCTTCAAGATCATGAAATGAGACAGTCTGAAGGGAACGAAAAAAAAAGTTACTCAAATTTGTGAACCGTTTTCTGGTATTTATACGAAAAAGAAAAACTCAGCACAACGTCACCATTATCTTAACAAATTTACAGTCGCATTTGATACTTCCTACAAATTCTTCACCCTTAATTTCAATTATACACAGTGATATAGATTTCCTGACACCTTGATTTTTTACTCGACGTTCTTATTGCGACTATTTTTATCCGATTCTACAGTCTTTTAAAATTGTTTTTCATAATTTTACTAATCATATAAAAATATCAAGAGATTTATAAACAACCCATGACTGCGACCTTAATTCGTCGGTAAATTCAACAGCGACATCGATGAATTTTGACATCGTGATTTATTTATCTACATATGCCGTTTTCGGCCCACGTTTGTTGTTTATTGTTGCGGGAGTTGTAGATTGCGAAATATTTTCTCAAGTTCCACAAACCTGAAACAATTTTAAATATAATTTAACCAATGTACCAAGACAATATGGCCTGTTTTATCAACGTTTGATAGGTACATTTATAGAACTCGAATGATAAAAAGTGAAATCATAAAACGTGTTTCGCGCCAACACTGCGATATCGTAGTACGGTGGCACAGAGGTGACATGCACTACTCTTTTTTATCTCGTTCCCTCGACTTAGAGATACTAACTCGAGGGAACGAGATAATAAGTTGTGGGAACGAGTTAGTTAAGTCGTGGGAACGAGATACTAACTCGAGGGAACGAGATAGTAACTCGAGGGAACGAGATAGTAACTCGAGGGAACGAGATACATAAGTCGTGGGAACGAGATACTAAGTCAAGGGAACGAGATACTAACTCGAGGGAACGAGATACTAAGTCGAGGGAACGAGATACTAACTCGAGGGAACGAGATATTAACTCGAGGGAACGAGATACTAACTCGAGGGAACGAGATACGTAAGTCGTGGGAACGAGATAGTTAGCCAATCCAAATGCTTGTTCAAAAGATAAATTGAACTGGAAATAACAGTGGAACATATGTGTGTTTTTTGTATCATATGTTACATATACACCCACAGAGGCGGATCCAGGATTTTTGGTTAGGGGATGGGGCGTGATTTTGTGTATCATGTTATGTCAGAGCTACCACATTGATAAATGCTTGCTAAAGTGATGTTTTTCTTTTATTGATAAAACATATTTTTTGTCAGAAATAAATATAAACAAATTTACTGCTTTTTAAAAATGTAATTAGTCTAAAAAATCCCATGCAAAAACCTTTCTGCTCCGAGAATTGATTCTGTTCCATAAGCCTTTAATATACCACTGCAGAATGGCGAACTGAACTGAATTTTACTGTTATTAAAGTTGGTATCCGACAGTTTGCCTGTATTAAATAATAACTGTATATCCAGATTTATAGTTAAGCATGATGAGTATTGTTTTTAAAAAGAGATATCAACGTCAGAGCTTTGGATTACAAAAATAAGTTGTCACGTGGATTTCTAAGTTGAAAATAGCAAACTGTGCAGCGTGGCTCAGATGTGTTTTCCATGAATAACGTGTTCTGCTTTACTGTTCGCATACATGTAGAACATCAGGGAACAGCATTTTGAGGGATCTTTTCAGGAAACAATACATTATTTTTAATTTTTAGAACAAAATGTTGGTTCAAGTTGTCGGATACCAACTTTTACGCACTTTTACTGGGGAACGAGTTAGTCAGCCAATCAGAATGTTTGTTACATTTATGCTTTTGTCATACACCAAGTTACTTCTTACTTAGATCTTTCAATACCGATTAATGTAAATGACTATAAGTGCGTAAATGCAACTGTCTGACAGATAGCATTATATCATGCCTTTCTTTCAAAACAAATATAATTTCTGTATATGTCAACCCAGTTTCAAAGTAAAAGTTAATAAGTCTTTCTCTGTCATCGGCCATCATTGAACCGAATCATGCATGCATGAATAAAACAAGAATTTTGATTGGCTAACTATCTCGTTCCCAAGACTTACCTATCTCGTTCCCTCGAGTTAGTATCTCGTTCCCTCGAGTTACTATCTCGTTCCCACGACTTAACTAACTCGTTCCCACGACTTATTATCTCGTTCCCACGACTTAGTATCTCGTTCCCTCGAGTTACTATCTCGTTCCCTCGACTTATTATCTCGTTCCCACGACTTAGTATCTCGTTCCCTCGAGTTAGTATCTCGTTACCTCGAGTTACTATCTCGTTCCCTCGACTTAGTATCTCGTTCCCTCAAGTTAGTATCTCGTTCCCACGACTTAGTATCTCGTTCCCTCGAGTTAGTATCTCGTTACCTCGAGTTACTATCTCGTTCCCTCGACTTAGTATCTCGTTCCCTCAAGTTAGTATCTCGTTCCCACGACTTATTATCTCGTTCCCACGACTTATTATCTCGTTCCCACGACTTAGTATCTCGTTCCCTCGAGTTAGTATCTCGTTACCTCGAGTTAGTATCTCGTTCCCTCGACTTAGTATCTCGTTCCCACGACTTAGTATCTCGTGGGAACGAGATAAAAAAAGAGTAGTGCATGTCACCTCTGTGCCACCGTAGTACGATATCGGCTGTAGCTCATGCTTTTGTACTATCACTTTGTCTTATCTGCCCTACATAACTTCGAAAAAGAGGAATTCGTTTTTTATTTCTTTCGATTTTTAAAAAATGCATGTATGACCACGACAATATAACAATGTTCTATGATTATTACAACATTTGTTAACATTTTAAGCTGCAAAGTGAGAAAAACTGAGACAAGAAAATCCAAGAGATACTACAAAGGAACAATGAGTCGGCAAAGTAATGACGTCATCTTAGATCTAAATAAACACGTCATAAAATATCGAAGAAGTGACGTTATAAGAAACAGTAATATCACGCTTCCCTTCCTGTAAAGGGAGTATGTGTCCTGCTAGAAAAGCTACGGAAAGAACGAGGTAGTGGAAGAACCAACCCAACTTAGAGAATCATAGACAATACACTCATGCAAGAGTGAATAACGCAAATTTGCATTTTATGAACACGTACGCAGAATAACACGCAAAAGAACGTATTCGGCCAATGCCGCATTCGTTGCAATTTGGTAAGCTATACTTCAATAAGAATGATTACTGGAAGTTTTGCAAAGCATCGATTGGTAACAGCCCCAAACAAATTGTTTTCTTGTACCTATATTAATGTTGTTTTAATACTCAAATCTCAGAACAGTTTCTTTTCTATTTATCTATAAAGCCAGAATAGCTGTCAAAGACATTAGTTCTACCTGCTCTATAACAGTTTAAAATAGCAAGTGGTTTAAATACAACAACCAAAATATGTCATATAAATGTTAGAGCTGTAAATATGCTAGACATTGACAATGGAAGAAAAAAATACGTAAAAGAAGTAAATACAAGATGCTTGGTTTGGTATTTTGGGAACCATTGACCTTTTATCTAGCTGTCCAGTGAGCGTGCCACGGAGTCGTTAAGCATGCTGGTTATATGTAGTTTTGCTATACACTGATCATAGCACCAGTGCTGACTGACTTCATCAATATATGTATAATTTCGATGTAAGCTTTGTACGGATTTTTTTTTCTAATTAAAGTCAGGTCCAATGTGGGATCAATCGCTGTTTTTGTCAGTCTTCTGTGCCATAGAAGTCTTAGATGATTTTTATAGCGATAACAAAGTTTACTGGCAAGTAGAATGGCTTAAATAATGAGTGTTATTATGCTACAAAGAAGCCCCGGCGATCTATTTTACGAATTCGTCGTCATCTGCATTAAAACCGTTTTCTTTAAGTTCAGAACTATATGAGAAAATAAAGTTTAAAACACTACGGATGAATAAACCATAGCCCGTTTTAAGAGTAACGTTTGTTGAATTTTTTATTGTTTCCTATGTTACCGGCAATTAACAAAATTCGATTACTTACGCACTGGCAATTTCAATAGTTACAGTTTAACTTTTATACTTTATATATATTGCCAGCACTTATATTTACTTATTTGAATCTTCTCGATTTTAGAATGTTTTCAAATAAAAAAAGCAAATTGCATAATTATAATCATGGCGTTTTTGTTGCTCAAACATCATCATCAACAACAACAACAACAAATAACAGCAAACAAACCACTGCCGTTATTCAGCGAGTAGCCTTTATTAACGCAAATACGTCAGACAATGACGACAACAACAATAACACAGGCATCAGCAACAAGAACAACAGTTATAATGACGATTTGTTATACACAAAGAAGCAACATTCGTTTTTTTCAATGCGTCACTAATTGTTGTGTTGTGTCAGCGTGTTTCATTAATTTCCTTATTTTATTAATATTGTTTATCAATCAACCAATACTTTAATAAAGCTTAATTAAAACACTAACGCCAACATCTTCTGTTTGAAGTACAGGAAACATTTAACACGCTGTGGGCGAGAGTCTATTTGTACACTGGTTTCACTGTCAAGTTCACCACATCGAGAAAACATCTGGCACGTGTATGTGGGCGAAACAAACGCTATTCAATATTTTAACAACATGTGTCGGAAATATAAGTTCTACTTATGATTTTTATTTTTGCTACATCGCAACGACACAATTATTGTTATGTTGACGTAATCCACCTTAAATTGGTGAAGGAAAATACATCCCTAGACATCGTAGCTAACCTTGCAGGCTTGACAGGTTTTCGCCCTGACCGATTTCTTCCGTAAAAGGCGGAGGAGTTACAAGTTGGCGAATGTAACCACTCGGACTCCATTCTATAAATAGGCGGTGACTTCACTCAAGTCTCCTCTCTACCATAACACTTTGCACACATTTTGGGGGGCGATTTTGTGCTTCCGCAATGTAAGATACTATCATGTATTAGTTAATAAGAAGTTGTTGTGTTTTTTTACACATTTATAAACGTTTATAAAAAACATGTTTAGTTCACTAAAATACACTCAGGCAATAACTTTTGATCATTCAAACTTTTAATTCTCAGCAATGTTTGAAAGCACTCCGTGCCCAAACTCCTTTGAACGTTTTTCCACGCAGATTTATCTTTCAGTCAGTCTGGTGTTGAAACATTGCTCGGACACATCACACCAGTTGGTTGAAGTCGGAGTCATAGTGCACAGTCACACATCAACGTTAAATGAAGGAGAATGAATATAACTAATATACAAACACGCAACAATGAAATTGATGTATTAATATTAATCGAGCATTAATTCGCAACAACCGACAAAATGTTTATTAAAACTCTAGATCTAGTGTAAGAATGCACCCTCCACAGTAATTTTTCAAATATTTTTACAATTTATGCGCAATAGAAATAAAACAACAGAAATGAATACGGTACTGCCTACCACTATTATTTTACAAAGGCCTTTGATATTAGTAATTTAATTCATTGTCAAGTTCAGAAAAGTTGCCTGTATATCAAGCTGAAACATAAAACTTGCGTGTGGGAAGGTGTACAGTTATAGAAGCAAATCGTGTTTATGGTCGATAATTCCCGGGTGACACCAGATGCTCTCCCTGTGCTTTCTTTTTCTGAAAATATCACGCAGTGTGTTTACTTTTGTGCTAAATGCTGTTGTTAAAGGTGTGGCAGTATTATTTTAAATGCGCTTAATTTGTTTTGATGATGATGATAATGATGATGATATTATAGCAGCAATCCACACTAATACGACTCCAGCAACAGAAAAGAAAGAAAGATTGCATCGAGGCTAGACTTCGCTATTATTGGATCGGTTTCATTACTTCCCTAAAATTTACTGTGTGGGTTTGTTACATAACAAAAAAGAGTGGGAGCGTTGAACACTAAAATGATGAACCTAAAAAAAGACACAACATAAGTTTATGGGCGGCACATGAAATGCTCTTCCGCGCAGTGCATTGTTCCAAGTACATAGTTTAACTGCTAGGATTTTACAGATAGCGCGCGTGACCAAGTTGAAAACTCGCCGGCTTGCAAAATCTCCATTGCTCAGCCCCTCAACACGTGAGTTCGAGTCCCGTCGGGATATATATATATTATATATATACATGTATGTGTGTGTGTTTGTGCATGTGTGTGTGTGTTTGTGCATGTGTGTGCGCGTGTTTGTGTGTGTGTGTGTTTGTGTGTGTGTTTGTGCATGTGTGTGTGTTTGTGCGTGTTTGTGTGTGTGTTTGTGCGTGTTCGTGCATGTGTGTGTGTTTGTGTGTGTGTTTGCGTATGTTTGTGTGTTTTCTTGTGTGTTTGTGTGTTTGTGTTTGTTGTGTGTGTGTTGTGTGTGTGTGTGTGTGTTGTGTGTGTGTGTGTTTGTGCGTGTGTTGTGTGTGCGTGTGTGTTTGTGTGTGTGTTTGTGCGTTTGCGTGTGTGTGTGCATGTGTGTGTCTGTGTGTTTGCGTGTGTGTGTGTGCGCGCGTGTATGTATTTATGCGTGTGTGTGTGCGTGTACGTGTGTGTGTGCGTGCGTATGTGTGCGTGTGCGTGCGCCTATTTATTTAAATATACTCAATCAGCACAGTCCTCATTTTGGAAGTAGATGACTTTGTTCTTTTTTAACAGTTTAAATCATAATTTATTCATTAACTGCTACCTATACACCACTTATCATCTCTTTTCTATAATCAAAAATTGATCAGAATTGATCGATGTATTACATAATCTGCTTAACAATAGCCGCTACTTAAAAGTCTTGCAATCTATGAAACCTACTGCTGGAGAACCTATGTATGCACGACGATGCTCATGACCGGCTTTAGAATGGTTGCAATGATAGTCTTGTTTGTTTTAATAGGAAAAAATATTCTTTATATTTTTTAAACAATGCAGTCGCTTTGTACTGCGTAATCACGCTGTTCATAGCTGTATTGGACAGTACATCGTCGAAAATATATAACGTTATTGGACAGTAATCTCGACGTCTTGGACACACAGAATATACGATAAAAGCTGTAAACAAAAAAAAGAATTCGGATGAAACTGAGGTATGCAAGCGCCTTACATTTCGTATTGTATATGATAAGAGGGTAGGATTCCAGCGGCTCGAATAACGAAAGCGTTGTATATGGCTATTGAATATTTATTTACATCTCTGTTATTTATCAATCCAAAATAATAATAACGGAAGTATAATCATGTGTATAATAAAGTCCTTGACAGAAAAAATGGACATAGAACAAAAGGTCATTTTGTACAAACAACTTTCATGTTTAGTTCTCAGTTTCATTAATTAATTTCTGTTTTATTTTAGACTTATCCGACTCTACTAATAAGGATTTGATCTGTGTTTCAAATTACACTGTATATGTTTTCATGCTCTTCTAGTTCTTATATTTCAGCAAATAATTAACTACATTTTGAATATGTGATACCATATGTTGATTTTATTATAACACCCAAAAGGTAATATGTTTTATATAGTAGAGTATTTTAACTTGGCATCAATAATGACCTCCGCACAGCAACATGTCTCAGCTCCAACAGTTTTCTGTGCCTCCGCAAAATGTTGCTGTACAGAGGTTTCACTATATATAATCTGGGCACACGAAACCTATAAGTTTGTCTCAGCATTATTTGCAAGGTGCTTTTGGTCCAGTGGTTTTGTTATTTATCACTCAGGTTTACGACATGTTTAATGATTCGATCAAAGCATCAAGGGACATTATTCTCTCAAATATTACGCAACACCAATTCTAATGTCCTAAGTTAACAGCAACAATCGTATTACCTATAAATCTGAATCGCGTTGTAAAAACGCGATTCATCCAAATCACGTCATGCTGGACCGGTCTAAACAAACATATTATAACCCAGGTATGTGCGACGTCCAGCTTATTATTTGTGAAGAAAGTGCCCAGACACATGTCTAAGAAAAAAACATGCATTGATATCGCTTGCTGCAAGTGCCAGCCGACCTGCGATTTGGGATCAGATGATACTTTTCTTCATCACCGGCAAGTCGTACGGCGTTTGAAGCTTTGATCCCGTAAGCGATCGCAAGGCAAATGTGACCTAGGGATTAAAAATACTCAAAAGCAAGTAAATTGAAATAAAAAAGACAAACTACAGGATAATAGTTTTCCAGCTAACATGCTGTTAGCAAGTCGTTCTACCCACATATAGGACTTAAGAGTTTTATCTCCACCAGTATAATTTATTATCCGAATGCCGTCAATATGAAATAATCATTACGGTGATATGCAACAAAAGTAAAAAAACAACAACAACAACAAAAACATACAGCTTTTTTTGGTCAGGGAAGAAGTCCAACTGATGGCGCACGACGGGTCGACTAACCTCTCTACATACATGTATATTGTTATGCACAGAAGTACACCAGCGTTTAAGGTTACGCTGGTCAGGTTAAGGGTTTTTTACCGTTGTGGTTTTGATGACGTAGCATTCGCGTAACTGCTAGAAGAAAAGGATCATGCTAGAAAGTTCAGTTTTTAACTGGTTTTCGAGAATGTTCTGGGTTCGTGAATGTTCTGGAAATTCTTTGGGTATATATAAGGGCGTGTTTGCCGATTTAAAGTTAAGTTTGGAAAGTTTGGAAGTTTGGATAAAAAGTTTGCTTTAGAGATTGGACATATAGTTTGGAAATACTTGCAGCTTCTATCTTAAATCTTTCTGTGGTGGAACTTACGTGGACTTAAATATATTTTACAGTGATATAAATATTATAGTGTTGGATTTGGAATTGTATTATTAACATTTGTGTATTGTTCTACCTTTAGATTATTTCAACTGTGCGTATCTACGAGGACATTCTACCGAAAACTCTTCAGGATTATTCGACGTTGGATTATTGATTGGACTATTAAAGGGACCCCTCCTAAAGGGACAAACTGTAAGCTAATATTTATTTTGCTTTCTGAAATTTTGTCTCATTTATCTGTTGTTGTTTGATTACGCCATAGATTTAATTGTTTATTAAAATAAAACATTATTGTACTAGTTTGTTGCTGGCTTGTTCTTTCTGTTACACCATTTCGTCGTTTAGTAAACGTGCCATTTTATAAATAAACTTATAGCGACACCGGTCGTAACAATATATCGATTTAAATCTGTAGCAGCAAAACTGAGATAAAAAAAAATATGAAAGACGAAATTAAAAGCGTATGTTTGTTATATTTAATTAACGTTTCTTCGTTTTAAGATGCAGCTGCTTTATCTTTAAATCTTAAAATAGAAAAACCCGCCTCGTGATAAATCTTAAATAATTGTCCTTAGAGAAGACTATTTTTCAATAGATATTTTAAAATAGAAAACCACAAATGCCTTCGTGAATTGGCACTATTATGACAGTCACTATATCGAGCGGAAAGTGCTTTTTAAAAGTTATTGACTGTGGTAAGAAAATGGTACAATTGTTATTAAAATACTAAAATTTTATAAGGAAACACGAGAGGAAAACAAAGCGCATCGCATACCTTGTGTAATAGAAATTTCACAGATAACTAACGCCATGATATAGATAAACGTGCGTATTGAATTTGTGCTCATTAAAGTGTAAAAATCTTTTGACCCCAGAGACGGAATCTATACTTCATATGTATACCGTGTTTGTTTTAAGCTATAATACCGCTGACAGACACGTTGTTGTTTCTCATCCAGAACATTTTAAATGGTCCCTAGTTTAAAAAAGGCTGACAACAAAAAATCATCGAAAATTTCAGTAACTGTTAGTATGAAATCGGACAAAAACGCCAAAAAGCTGCAATGATATGAATTTTGCAGGATGCGGACCCGGGAGTAGTGATATGACATTCAAGTATTATATTACTGAATTTAATGAAGTTTAATGAAGCTGTATTAGATGTTATACTTTTAACAGTCAGCGTTTTTAACGTTTCTCAAAATCACGTCGCGTAACACGTGAATAAACTAAATAAATCTAATATTTTGCCTCGCTTATTGTACTTTACGTATTTCTGTGAATGGTAAGTTGATATTGCGAGCGTAATTGTGGCCAAGCGGTTAGAGACATCCACACCAAACACTCCACCCATTTACCGAGTGGGATCGTGTCCATTTGTTTGGCGAGAAGTTTCAAGTTCGGATTTTTTCCCAGTTGTCCTTCGGTGCACCGGTGGTCTACCTAGAAGCCTGTATGAAGTCTTTTTCACATAAGTTTAGTTGGACGTCGGGCACTTTTGTACTTTTCTTGAGGAAAAACGTTGCCTCCGATGGAAAAAGTGATTTGTTCGCTCGTGTTTTAAGTCTTTGAGTAGGTGGTGCGGGTACGGGTGAAGAATGCAAATACACATATTATGCTAAAATGTTAATGTATTGCTTTTAATTGTCAAACAGTCTTTTCTGTTTAATACACAATGACAATAGATATGCTTGTTCCACAGTGAACATTTTCCGTAACATTGACAAACACCAACACGACTAGCGCTTCAGTAATCAGACCAATGTTAAATAAATTTACTGACGTTAAGCAAGTCCATTGTACATGTACGTAACAGCGAGTCATGACTACAGGTATCCAATATTCTTGCTGCCATTAATTGAGATTTAATCAACTGTGTTCGGCTATTAAGGTATTCGAGCAAAGAAAATGTTATATTTTTATTTCATCCAAAATGATTTTTTCCCATTTGATTTAACGTAGAAAACATTTTATCTCAAGTAAATAAATGAACGTTAGATATTTAACAAAATACATTCTACAAGTATACCACCTAAACTACTGATAAATGCTTTGTATAATAACAGACAGCCCTAAACACACATGACATATCAAATGAAACGGGGTACAGAACTGAGCAGATTTGTTTTAATCTAATATTGCCATGAACCGATCAGACATGATTTACATCTAATATTGACATGAATCTATCATACACGTTTTACATCTAATATTGACATGAATTTATCAGACATGTTTTACATCTAATATTGAACATAAACCTATCAGAAATGTTTTACATGTAATATTGACATGAATCTATCAGATTTTTTTTTGCATCTTATAATGAACATGAACCTATCAGAAATGTTTTACATCTAATATTTACACGAATCTATCGGACATTTGTACATCAAGTGATCCCATGAACCTGTCAGACATATCTGAACATCTTATACAGTACACGATGCATTTATAGGTTGGAAGGATTGCCCCGGATAAAACACCACTGAAAATAAAAGATTAAATAAAAAAAAAAAAAATTCTGTTGATATTTTAGTGTTTTCTCATAGTCTCATAGTTTTTCATAGTCTTCTGTTATGGATAACGATGAACGACTTTCCTGCTAGCGGTATTATAACATTAGAGAAAGAGGAAGCTTGTTTTATTATGAACACATAGTTATTTAAAGCTCTATAAAATAAACCCTTTTTAAAGTAAAGCACTGTATAATAACATTTACATGTCTGACATACATTCTTATTGAATCCCTTAACTTGACATTTCACAATACAATTCTGATGCTCGCCCAGACGATAGATTTTTTTCAATTGTATGACAGCTAGGTTTGTGAGATGACTTTGCAGCCAATAAAATCCGATATTTGTATTAATTGTGGCACCCGGCAGGTTGAAAGACAGTAAAGATTGCGACAAAAGTTATTAGAAATGTCCATTAATTTCCTTATCTATGGTTTAGCACGATAATGATCTCTGCTAAAAAGATATCGACGTCAGAATTGACTACCCAGATGACGATATATAACGTGATTGCAAAAGTAAGTTGTCGCATGGTTTTCTTTGTTTGAAAATAGCTATCTCTGTGGCGTGGCTCAGATAGGAAATACCTGTTTTAATGACGATTGGAGATTTATGCTTCACTGTTCATACAAATGTTGGACACCAATGAAGAGCATTTTGCAGGACATTTTTTATGTAACAATGTCGTTTTTTTGTTATTTCAAAAGAGTAATATTTTGTCCAAATTGTCGAATGCCATCTTTAAGGCGACCGAACGGATTTTACAAAATGTCTTAAATGTCGTTCAAAAAAAAATAACCGATTTTGACATTATATTTAGTGATTACGGTTAACTTATATCGGGGCGAAGTTCTTAATGTGAATAGGTCTTTACGATGAGCTGGGATCCCCCAAACAAAAACTGGACGTCGCTATAATGACGGTCATTGTGTCGCTGTGATAAATTAATTAAAATAAGCATAAAATTTAAAATAAAGTATCAGTTCAAACATAAAATGCACAATATAAACACAAATAAAACCCTCAATAAACAAGCCAATTCCTTACGTTTTTACTTTTTGTGGAGACGGACTAATTAAGTATCATTTGTCGTCTTGATAGCTTTTATTCTGCCATCCGGTATTAAGTTGCATTTTCTTCATTTACATGCTTTGGAATATCTAAAGATCTAAAGATGTAATATGACCAATTTCACGAGGGTCGCTTTAAATAGTTTATTGTCTAGTGATTCTATGATGACGTAGAGGCTAACAAGTCAAACATGTATAGCGCCACAACTGGCTGTAGGTCTTTCTGCTTTCTACTCGTAGTTTTTCATTTAGTTAAAGAAACTTTTAAATATTTCAATTATTTGGAAAATATTTCTTCATTGCGTGTTGAAAAGAGCTCAGCGGTAAAGGGCTCTCTTTCTTTGACTCAGAATGTGCAAATCACTCGAAAAAACAACAACAACACACACAGACAATTATATAAATATATAGAGGATCGGATATGAGTGTAATTAGATACTGAAAATATACAAAACGAGGCTCTGCCGAGTTTCGTATCATTTTAGACAACGAGTTAAATATTTTCAGTATCTAATGAACGCGATAATTAGATCCTATTTACCACATAACCAAAACATCAGCTTTTTTGTATGTTTACAATGCATAATCTTTATATAGTATGAACAGTGTAATTCGGTTTGGGAGAATTCGCACAAAAAAGAGTTATACTCTTTACTCGACCATTTTCCCATAAAAGTGGATCAGATTCGTTTATAACATTATAATTATTTAAATAAAATGAAATTGTCCAACAAAATGCATAAAACGGCGACAAGAATGTGACAAAATATAATATATGCGTTCGTATATGATATGATACTAAAGTGAAAAACAATGAAAACAACAACAATAACAACAACAACAAATACATCATGGATAAAACGTGCTTATATATAAAAATTAACACAAAACTGATATACTTAATGTTTTTATACATTGTGTTATTCGACCCAACAACGCTTGCATTCCGATTGTTAACACTGTCAAACTGATGAAATAAGATATGAATATGTTAACGCCTCCTGCGAAGTTGTATGTCATTTCCTCCGGTAAGTATGTCTAGATCCACCTGGGGTCTTGTTAAAAGCCAGGACCGAGTCCAAGGTCGCGACAGCTCCTGCCAACTGAGGTAAGGCCGTGCATTTCTTGCACTCAATAACACTTTACCAATGCGCCAATTTAGACATGTAAACAGCTATATCCGCACAAATTGCTTCACGCATTAAATATTAATTATTCCATGATTATTAATTATCAGCAAGATATATGGAACGTACGAGTTTTTTTACTGTCAGTTTAATATCGCACAACTATACACAACTCGACATGTTTGTTTGTTAAGTTTACTGAACATGAGCATCACTTTCAGGGGAAAAAATAGGTCGTGGTGTGTTTTTGCTCTTCCTAGTTAAACATATGTTGTTGTTTGTTAACTTTTTTTTAAAATTTTATTTCTGAATTTCAATTATACAAGTTTAAAGTTTCGACAGATACTATAACTGGTAGAGAAGCCCGGTTTTAACAAATTGCGCAGTAAAACGAAAACATTACATAAAGATATGTTGTTAATGGATTAAATATTGTATAAAAATATTTTGCTAACGAGGATTACAGAATTGGATTGATTTGTTTTATAGACGTGCATCATGATTAGAAAATGTCTTGGAATATCAATATTTAGAAAGGATTTATTGTTAACTATAATAGCTATATATCATGTGTCGCTTATCTCTTTTAATTCTAGATCCTCTGATATAACAATACAATTGATATTATGTCAAGATTAAACAAATAATGAAAAAATAAAATAATTTCCAAGACACTTATGCACATGTGCATTCAATATTTATAAATCGTAACATATTTCGTATATTGTTATATCTATGCAGTTCTTAAAGTTTAGAAGTAAAAACTTATTTTAGTTATTTTCATATTCATTTTGGCGAGAAGTAATTTTGTTAAATTAGGATAAATATTTCCCTGTATGTTTGTTGCAGTTCTTTTAGTTGAAATATACTTAGGTTTACTGGTGGTAAAAACAGAGGACAGCTACATTGAACAGTCTTTGAAAAGGTAATTTCTATCAGTTAGGAGTTAATGGCAAAATAAAATAGAGTTAAGATCAATGTTGATGTTGCCGTAATCGATAGAAAGAATGGAAGATTAAGGTCTTTTGAACAAAAGTCGGTATAATTACATGATCATTAAACACAAAGGTACGAAAATACTAGTTACTTCTACAATACATTATGTAAGCTCACTTCTACAAAACATACATTTGTACAACACTAAAATAAAATATTATTTCTTTTACATAACGGTGTGATTATTGTATCTAATTGTACAAGGCATAATCATAGTTTAATCAATCATACAGCATCAAATGAAGACGATGATCAATATAAATAAGACAGTGTACAATTATAGTCATCTATATAAACAGTGAAACTATTATATGTAGTTGTGCAAAACAGGAGACTAATGTAGCCCTGCTACAGTGGTAAGTTAGTTTATATGTGTTATTAAACTGATCACTGGACTCCAGTAGTAATCATCGATGTCCTGTCTGAGATTCTCTTCGGCAATATTTTGATATATTTTGTATGGCGTTAAACATTTGTTTCTCGAACATTTCAATGCTAGGTTTGACGTTTTTTTTTTTCGTTTTAAAATGTGGCATTTAGCTAGCATTATGATTGTATTTAAAATATTTTTCACAAATATTTGTTTCCTAAAATTATATATTCGGTGGTTAACTTTAACGATATGGAAACACAGCAAGTATTGATAAGTGTTTGTTACAGGTACCAAAAACATTTTACAGCCTCACAGTCACAGAAAAGGTGGATTATTGTTTCTTTTTGTTGATGGTACAGTGAACACAGCTTATCATATTTATTTTTAATCTTGTTTAGCAAATCATTTGTGCCTAAAATTCTGTATTTTATTCTTTGGAACCATTGCAATATTGTATAATTCTTGCATTTGTAAGGTAATTGGAATAACTTTAAAATATGATCTATTTCACCATCTAACTTAGAAGATCATTTATCTACGGAAGTTGGTTTAATTATTATTATGGATCATTTTGTCATAAACATGTTGACAGCCTTTATTGGTTCAAAGCAACATTGATAATGAAAGTGGTAATAACGGTTCCTTTAACCTTCTGCCTATTTCTTAAATGGAAACATCTGTTAACATATGTTTTGACTGCTGAAATTTTACTTGCATATTCCAGGAAGTTTGTGATCTTTCCAAAGTTACTAAAAATTCTTTTAATGTTAAAATGTACCGTCATTATTTAATAGAAAATTAATAGTGTACATTTTATTATTTCAAGAAATTATGCTTAAATATTGGCTTATCTCCGAATTTATATTTTTATTGCCGAAGAGAGAAACACATTTTGCTTCTTTCTGATTCTTTGGCTCCCCAAAAGACTACAAGACAAATATACATCTCTTCAAAATGTGTTTAAAATAAGCTTTGTATTCTTTTGAATGTACTCTGCGCCTAGCATAAGCTATAATTTATATCTCGTATTTGACTAATTTAAACATTTGTTTCATTTGTTTTTATTTCATCACTCTGACACAATTATGGTTATATTGGCGTCGTACAGCTAATACTGGTGGAGGAAAAGCCCCGACATATGCTAGTGTAGAAATAATGGTGGAAAAAAGTCGTTTCAAAGAGCATGGGAGTGGGGATTGTTATCTTATTTTGTAAATAAAATGTATATGATAAATGGCTTTGATATAATTATTTATGCTCACGTGTATTTTTGACATGGTTGTACTTTTACTGGGTGTTATGCCAAAGTTTCCGGCATTGCAATAAATCAAACATTACTCAACACGTGTGATATATTCGAGCGAATGTGCCACTGACAGTGACAATTATGTGTTACAGAAATCGGACAGAAAGTATATATGGCGTCTCTGACATTGACGTTTCGACTTCGACCAATAGTACTACCGTACTGGTATTGAGCTTCCGCCCCGGTTAACAAAGATAATCCTATAATCAGAGAAACGCAAATAATGGCGGCCGTCAGTTGTAACGGTCGGATAACATAACTGGGATTTAATCACAATTTGTTAGTTATGAGGCGGATGTATTAACAATAAAGTTCACATGAAAATATTGAGTCTCGTTCGTCCGCTTTGTCGTCCAATTTTCACCGTAATGTGTGGAATTCTTAAAAAGATCAATATGCAAAGAACCCTCACCATTCTAATGTATACAGCTCGGAATTAACTTCATTTGCACACTACCAGAAAGGTCAATTTATGGTACGTTTGTCCGTCTGTCAGCGGTTTCTTGTGCGAGTAAAGCCTCTTTGATTACTTATTGTGATTTCTTCACATTTATAATATTAATTACAGTCAGTGAAATGTGAAAACATATCATTAGACCAACCAACCAAACATGTTACTTGATTGTTTGACTCAAACTATCCCAAAATTGTAATAAATTGTTTACAAACACAGCAAGTTATTTTCCCCATTTTGCTGCTTCCTGTGCTTTATATAAAATCACTGACCTCTTCATAGCCAAACGATTTATTTCAGAGTTGCAAAAATGTTCTATAAAGTATTTATGTTGATGCTGCAAAATATAAAAAAATCACCACATGGTTTTGATCTTTTAGACTTTGAATTTACCAGGTAACGAATTTGTAATCAAATTAAGCACAAATCATACAATTAAAATTCATCTACAATAATAAAATTAAAAAATGTTCATGTTTCCTTCTTAACCTGTTAGAGTGATATAATTGTCAAAGTGAAAAAGTAGGACAAAAAGAAGTTGACCATTCGTCCCAATACCGGGATTTGAATCTTAAGCCACCTGTTTTGAAGCATTTTAACCAAATTTTGATACTCTTCAATTGGAAGTGCAGCATTACAGTTGCTCTACCATAATGTGCACTCATTGCCTCACCTTTAGGCTATAAAAGCTCCCCTTTGTGATGTTTCTTGTTTTAATAACAAATGAGAAATTGGAACTAAAAAGTATTTAATTATATTTGTGATAAGGTGATTACTAGCACACACGCCTGAGACGCAGCCTAAGAACAGAACAGAATAGAACAGAACATAAAATACCTTTATTTTATACCAGGTACCTACAACATGGAGTATTATACAGCGGAAAGGCATATATAAAAGAATATCCCGGTTAAAGGCCGAGTATTGAATTTGAATCCCGTAAATACAAATAGTAGTAGACTCATTTATTCGTCGCTACTTATATATGCCATGACTATAAAGCAAAAGTTTACATCCTTCACTTGGTAAAACTGGTTCTCTTTTTTCGATCGTTTACAAAATATTTTTTACCTCTGGATAAGCTGCGGCATGGGCAATACTGGCCATACTGTGTATCCATCATACTATGTGTAAAGAATAAGAAATTTCATAGTATCAAGGATTGCAGAGAGAGGGAGATATCATCTTCAGTAAACATGGAAAATATACTGAGTTTTACTTGATATGTTTATGTTTACTGGGGTTATCGTCCCCATCAACAGTGTTTTCTGAAAGGTGAAGATGCTTAATCATTTGCCTTTTTCCTTAAGACAAACAAACCAGACAGGGATATGACATACAAGGTTTGGCTTATATTACGGATATATTTAAACGACCACACAATCAACAGCGTGTTGACAATGCACAAAATAATGTAAATAAAAATGAGTTATAAACAATAACAGGAAACATGTCATACATCATCATGGTTTATTTTCTCTCTATATAATTACTGTTTTTTATATATTTATCTTAATTTTGTGGAAAAGAAAAACACAAAGCAATGTGGATTTATGTTGCTATGTTTACAGACAATTGTATGTGCACATTTTTTTTTAAATAACGTGCTACTGAGTGAATATGTCAGAAATTACAAATTGCATTTCTAGTATTTTATTATAAGTTTTTTATTGTTGAACATCGACATCAATTACAAACGTTTTATTTTTTCTGAGCATGTTTGATGTTATAATAGTATCTACTTAGGGAAAAAAGATATCAAGCATCTTTCTTCTTTACAACTCAATACAAGCGACATAATAAGTTAGACAGATAGATATATAAACAGATAGACAAATAAACAGATAGACAGACAGACAGACAGACAGACAGACAGACACACAGACACACACACAGAGGCACACACACACAGACAGGATAGATAGATAGATAGATAGATAGATAGATAGATGAATAAATAAATAAATAAATAAATAAATAAATAAACAAATAAATAAATAAATAAATAAATAAATAAATAAATAAATAAATAAATAAATAGATAAATAAATAAATAAATAAAAGGATGAATGAATGAGTGAATAAATAAATGAACGAATGAATGGGTGAATGAATGAATGAATGAATGAATCCACGGGTAACGCATTTGTATCTGAAAGTCATAAAATGTTCAAGCTGGTACTTAAATAACATTTTTAGAACAACCAGTAACATAGACAAAACATTTTTATTGCCCAATTACATATTTTAGGACGTGTTCGAGCGAAAATGTTGTATTTGCATTTTTTTCTTATTAAAACTTGGGGAAAAATACCGTCGTTGTAAAGACAGAGTCACGGGACGTTGTTTTGATAAAAAAATAAATAGAAACTTGTTTTACCTCATCATTAGCTAGCAAAACAGTACAAAGGTTAATCTAAACACTCATCAAATATGAAAATAAATACACACATGTACATACATATTCCCCATTCTTATATTAGTTTCTTTGAAAACAACGGGTGTAGCAGGCGTTGTGGCCTTCTCCAAATGTGTAGATGCTGCGTCCTCCGAACAACTTTTTTTAACTGTCACTATGATTAAAACATTAAATAGACATATAATATAGTAAAAAGAAATTTAATAAAAGCCCTACATTTGAAAATAATAAAATCAAAGTTTTACTTAAAATGTAAGAATGATAGCTTTGCATGTAAAATTCTGTAAGAGCAGCGTAACAGGATAGACAGTAAATATCGTGTTTGCCTCATTAAACGGAAAAGTTTAATATAAGTAGATATGACAATAAAAATAATTATGTAGTTTATTACCTGTAACATGGCGGCAGTCGTTGATCTCGGTAGGCGGCACGCTATCATCAATGTCTGGAACTGAAATAAACAAGTAGGCGGTAAAAACAGAGTCAAGCCGTACGTTACATAATCTTCCGCCGGTGACTGAATATTAAGTACATCCTGCAATAATATCAGCCTTTATTATATACCTATGAATGTTTATCTTTAAAATTAGTTTGTATTTTTCTGTTTAATACACGCCTCTCGCTCAATCCAGGTATTACACAGCCAACTCAAACAATCCGGCTCGGCGGATCGCACACTGACGTAGTTTTCAATATTTATTTCCTCAATTGTTAATCAGACATGTCGCTTCATTACTACCCACGTTGCTTAAATTTGTCAGAACGTGCAAGTTAAGATACATTGTTATAAATTTTAAACAAACAATTCCACTTGCTTACCGTCTTATAGATCCTCATCATCCACATCTATATGGACTCTTTCAAGGAACTCACGCTCCTCTGGTGACAGGCTCAAATATGGGGCCTGTAACACGTATAAAACATGTGGGATAAATCCCAAATAGTCGCCCGAAATAGTATGCAAAAATAATCATCATCGCAATCATAACCATATTCATCAATATCTTTATCTCCATCACACTAATTGCTTTGATTATCCCCATCACAATCATCATCACAATTATTATCATCATTATCACCACCATCATAATCATCATTGTCACACTCATCACTATCCTCCTCCTACTCCTGATCAACATCATCAACATCAACATCATCATCAACATCATTATCATCATCATCATCATCATCATCATCATCATCATCATCATCATCATCATCATCATCATCATCATCATGACTACAACATTATAGTCAAAATATTTGCACTTATTTCAAACCCGTTGTAATTATAACATCTCCCCTGATGTCAACGTTTGATAGTTAAAAAGTATGGTGTTTTATATGTCACGTTTTTGTTGGAAACGATTTTACACTGGTTTAAGGAATATGCAAACATACCTGTTCGCTCAGTGTTGTAGAAAAGTTCGACCGTTTTTAAAACCAGTTACTGTCATTAACTATAGTGCGTAGAAAGAACTCATAGTCCGCCCAACTCTACCATGCGACTGGGGGTGGTTTGGCCGACCGCCGTGCATTTGAACACTACCAAACTCTATCACAAGTCAGAGTTCGTAAATTATCGACCGTTGTCCGAAAGCGGATATCAAAATAACATTGTAAACTTTACAAGTCGGTGGCCCTACCTGTTGTAAAACTGTCCTCCAGCCATGCAAAGTGAAAGTTGTCCTTACGACCAAATTGCCAGGTGTATGTAATAATAATAATAATAATAATAATAATAATAATAATAATAATAATAATATAATATATATATATATATATATATATATATATATATATATATATATATATATATATATATATATATATATATATATATATATATATATATATATATAAAGTTTCCAAACCCCACATTCAGTACGTAACAGAAGCCTCGCCATTTCTTTAAATTACATTTAACGTAATGTCGATATTTGATACGGCATATTAATTCAATTCCGGTAATTTTCACATCGGATTAATTTCATGTTGGCAATTTATACGGCTTAATACCTTCATGGCGGTTATCTCAAACCTCAAGTCGGTAATTTAAATTCACAATAATTTCTTGTCGTAATATATTCTGTCTAGATCCCCAAGTGGGCAATATATACGACATAACAGTAAATCATACGAACTTATAACATATAGGTAGTTAATACTGCCTGATATTTCCTTGTCGGTAATGTATTTGATCGCATGACTCGATGCCGGCAATGCACTCTGCCTAATAACTCAATGACGATCATGAGTCATACGATCTTATATGACGGCACTTCATATGGCCTAATAACTATTGCAACGGCTGTTTGTAACTGAGACGGCTCTTCGTTCAGGTAATGTATTTGACAAACCTGCAGCACAAAAGCATTGCTCACACTTTGTGTGTCCAGAATAAGTCTTCGCATTTTCGTGTGACTCCGCTCTTTATTTAAGAAATAAAACTAGCTTATGGAGATATACATTGACTCTTTGATGACTGGGTCAGGGCTGCCTGCATTACCTAGTTTCGACCATAAAGCATCATCAGAATCACTTTTATAAAAGTTCGAAAAATGTATCGATCTTGTTACTGATATATTTTCAAACATTTAGCTAATATGTGTGCGATTTTTGTGGTTGAAATCAAAAACCAGGAATTTCAGAAAAAAATCATATTCGTCAATGTGAGTTTCTGATAGGAAAATAAAATCAAAGTTATGTAAATATTCTATAAATTAAGGAGTGTTTTTTTCTGGACACGATCTTTATATTTTATTTTATTTATTTTTGTATATGTCCAGAGTTAAAGGATGAAAAGATAAGCCCGAAGTTTCCCTTAACCGTTCCTAATGGGGCACCGAATGCAGACGAGGACGTTGAGTAACTGCGTATTGTACTGTGTAGTGTTATGTGTCACAAGGGCGGCTCCGAAATAGTTCAATAAAGTGGACTGTTGTTTTGAATCTTACATATACTTGTATAATGTCTCTATTATCACCACCATCTCCACCACCACCACCACCACCACCACGACCACCACAATCGTCATCATCATCATCATTATTCTCTATTATAGACAGAAGATCTCGTTTTTAAGAAACAGTCTTGTGCCATAAGCTTCTGGGGTTATTGTATTTTTCGGCTGTAGCTGTCTTACCTCACTTTTAACATGCTAAGGCATGCTGAGGCAAGGCAAGTCGCATTTGTTACTTTGCAGCAATATACACATCTGAACATACACCAGTATACGCATCTGATCATACATCAGTATACACATTTGATCATACATCAGTATACTCATCTGAACATACATCAGTATACATGTCTAACCATGCATCAGTATACACACCTAAACATACATCAGTATACACATCTAAACATACATCAGTATACACGTCTAAACATACATCAGTATACACATCTGATCCTACATCAGTATACACATCTAAACATACATCAGTATACACATCTAACATACATCAGTATACACACCTAAACATACATCAGTATACACACCTAAACATACATCAGTATACACATCTAACATACATCAGTATACACATCTGAACATACATCAGTATACACATCTGATCCTACATCAGTATACACATCTGATCATACATCAGTATACACATCTGATCCTACATCAGTATACACATCTAAACATACATCAGTATACACATCTAACATACATCAGTATACACATCTAAACATACATCAGTATACACATCTAAACATACATCAGTATACACATCTGATCCTACATCAGTATACACATCTAAACATACATCAGTATACACATCTAACATACATCAGTATACACATCTAAACATACATCAGTATACACATCTAACATACATCAGTATACACATCTAACATACATCAGTATACACATCTGAACATACATCAGTATACACATCTGACCATACATCAGTATACACATCTAACATACATCAGTATACACATCTGAACATACATCAGTATACACATCTGAACATACATCAGTATACACATCTGATCCTACATCAGTATACACATCTAAACATACATCAGTATACACATCTAACATACATCAGTATACACATCTAAACATACATCAGTATACACATCTAACATACATCAGTATACACATCTAAACATTTATCAGTATACAGATCTGAACATACATCAGTATACACATCTGAACATACATCAGTATACACATCTGATCCTACATCAGTATACACATCTAAACATACATCAGTATACACATCTAACATACATCAGTATACACATCTAAACATACATCAGTATACATGTCTAACCATGCATCAGTATACACATCTGAACATACATCAGTATACACATCTGAACATACATCAGTATACACATCTGATCCTACATCAGTATACACATCTAAACATACATCAGTATACACATCTAACATACATCAGTATACACATCTAAACATACATCAGTATACACATCTAACATACATCAGTATACACATCTAAACATTTATCAGTATACAGATCTGAACATACATCAGTATACACATCTGAACATACATCAGTATACACATCTGATCCTACATCAGTATACACATCTAAACATACATCAGTATACACATCTAACATACATCAGTATACACATCTAAACATACATCAGTATACACATCTAACATACATCAGTATACACATCTAAACATTTATCAGTATACAGATCTGCACATACATCAGTATACACATCTAAACATACATCAGTATACACATCTAACATACATCAGTATACACATCTAAACATACATCAGTATACACATCTAAACATACATCAGTATACACATCTAACATACATCAGTATACACATCTGAACATGCATCAGTATACACATCTGAACATACATCAGTATACACATCTAAACATACATCAGTATACACATCTAACATACATCAGTATACACATCTAAACATACATCAGTATACACATCTGATCATACATCAGTATACACATCTAACATACATCAGTATACACATCTAAACATACATCAGTATACACATCTAACATACATCAGTATACACATCTAAACATACATCAGTATACACATCTAACATACATCAGTATACACATCTAAACATACATCAGTATACACATCTAACATACATCAGTATACACATCTAACATACATCAGTATACATGTCTAACCATGCACCAGTATACACATCTAAACATACATCAGTATACACATCTAAACATACATCAGTATACACATCTAAACATACATCTGTAGTCACATCTAAACATACATCTGTAGTCACATCTAAACATACATCAGTATACACATCTAAACATACATCTGTAGTCACATCTAAACATACATCTGTAGTCACATCTAAACATGCATCAGTTTACTCCTTTATACAAAACCCATTCCACTTAACCAACGACAATTAACCATCCACACCATGTATATGCCAAAAATCTGTCGCTAACACCGTAAGATACGTCATTCGCATACATAGTTAAATTGCTCATCGACGATGACTAACTCGCTATTTTTGCCACAACATTTGACACATTTGTCTTAGAAGTGCATCTAGTCTGATTGTATTGTTTTAGAAAGTAGTACATGAAGTATAGTTTTATAGTTAAACAGACCTGGTAGCGCATAACCTAGAGCGTCAGCTCCCGGTACACCAGGCCCCGGATTCGATCGCGGAACGCGACACACAATAAGAGATTTAAAAGGTAGAGGTTAGCTCCCTTGCTAATGTTCAAGCAAATTTCAAGGAAGGCCCACGACTGGTTGGACCGGTGTTAGGATAATGTGACTGGGTGCCAAGTGTTAACGGCATGTTATACACAATGGAAGCAGCATTATATCTGCTTCAAGTGGTCACCGTGTCCAGATAACAGAAATACTGTTGGTGGAACGATAATCCCCAAAAATGATCGCACAATTAATGACATGTTTCTTTTTGCGTTGAATATATAATAAAGCAGGATATTGAACTGATATTTTATAATCTATGACCGCAATGAACAATAGACAAAACTGTATCTCTGTGTTTCACACAAAACGTCCGCTTTTATTATTACGAAATGGAATTAGTTTTACGTCCCAATTAAGTAAGTAGTGTTTTTACTTTTGTTGTACATACAATCCTTCGGTTCCTTGTTCCTAACAATCCTACTTGCTTTACAAATTGCTTTACCAATTATAAGAATATATATGGCAAAGTCCTTTGAGCAGTGCAACATAGACACAAATTTGAAAAGGCACCGGACGAAGGTATTTACATGCAAGCGAAATGTAAAAGTAAGAACAAATCTGTGATGAGTCATTTAACAAAAAGAGCAAACCCGACCGTTACCGCATGGGAACAGTCAGTCGGTCAGTGTATTTGAATTCTTTGGTAAACATACGATACAGTCGCAAACACAACGACCCTTTAAAAACGTCGTCTTCAGGACATAGACTTTTTAATACATTCGTTGTTATTTATTTCAGTGGGCTGTTTTGTAAAAGTTTTTCTTTACCATGAACAAAAAGAGCCGAGAGTGTGCATTCTTGGATTTTACACCACGGTATATTGTCAAAGAACCAAAGATCGTAGTATATTTGAGGTTGTCAATAAATTATTTGATTAGAGCGCACCTATCGATTAAAATCTTGCTGTAAACATTTGTTTTACATCTTGCATTACCTCAGTTATTTATAAAAACCTTAATTAGCATATGTGTTATCGAATGTTATAATGATTTGTAACTCATTTAGGTATGTCAACATTGCTGACGGATGCTTATTTTCATTCGGATGATACTTTATTTGCTAATGTGATTATTATATATATGTTGCAATACTCATAGGACTTTGTCATATATTTTTATTATATATTGTCGACTTTGACAGAAACAAGTATTTTAGAATATTAAATACTTTAGAGTATTTAAGAATTATGTATAGGTTTGACTTACTATGTTAAACCTATTGTGTCTTCCGCTTATCAGCCTTAATACGTTATTAATAATTTAAACGATATAATTTTTAATTAACGTTACCGTCTTGGACCTGTTAAACTGACCTTTTTTGAAATTAAAAACGAATAATTTTACCAGTAAATGCATTTAATTCAGCATTCTGCAATTGAGTTTTATAAACGCTGTGTTAATGAACTTACCGAGATAAGTCCGGGTTACACTTAGCGTAGTGTGTTTTTTTAGGTAAGCACAAAATCTTATCCATTTGGGGGAGTGTCAATTTATAAATACACAGCTATCGTGTATAAAGTTCACGGAAATATGTGCCCGTGAACGAGATAACTTGTAATCTTCATTTCGAAATAAAGGTTAGAAAACATACTAAAATACGACGGCAAGTCATCAACGTGCTGTTTTATCAACTTGGAGAATATTTAAAATAACACTTTTAAAGTGACATGTGTAATTCACTTGCAGTTTTATGCCATTTAACTGTATAAAATACAATAAACTGTATAAAATACAGTCACATTTGTCGAAAACGAAATTTAATCTCTTTCGGTAATGACAAAACAACGGACATTCTGAACAGAACATAAAACCTTCAATAATAAGTCAACTGTTGACACATTATGACTATTAAATACACAAAACACCTGCCTAAATATCACAATATCCACGTGACTTCTGCCAAATGGAAAAGTTATTTTCCATTTTAATACAGATCATCCCAATTGTATTTTGTTAATGATAAGATTCGCTTTCCCACACAAAGAGCAGTGCCTTACAAAGTAGTGTGTTTGTGTCATTGAAGGATTTATTAGCTATATAAAGAAGTTAAATGTAAGTATAATATACATATTTTCAACCCAGAAGTTCATACGTGTTAATCATTTGATATACTCATACTATACTGGTCAACATTTGTTTCACAATATTGATTAACAGTATAACTTATCATCATTTGTTTTCATTTTTATCAATCATTGCTGTGTTCTTGTTCTTTCATATTTAATTCTTTTTACATTTGTTTTTCCATTTTAGTAATAGGACTGTAATAAATGTGATATTATTAGAGAGAGACATAAGGATTGACGTACTTGGTTCGAATCGATTTTTAAAGAACGCGATTCATACGAAAATAAAACCAAGCAACCTGAATAACAGCTCGCAATCGTTTAAGCTTTTTGCAAGGAATTCCACTAACATAATTATTCGATAGGAAATTAAACATTTAACAAAAATAATTGCGAACAGTATTATTCAGATATCAAATAATCACGAAGAACGCGTGATATATCGCACAGCCTTATTCATCGAGAACTTCGCAATTTAAAAACTAGCCATTATCAATAGAACGATATAGATCAGTTTTGACACATTCTGAATTCAAGTGAATCTACAGCTTTATAATTACAGTGTAACGAACGGAACCACATTTGTGCATTTATATCGTGTTAATACATCAAATATCCTCAAGTAAATCAACCTTATGAGCCGCAACTTACTTTTATTTCTTCCTTTTATGACTTCGTGTATGCTACATCTTTATTCCATAGCAACATTAAGATAAATAACCTTTTGGGTTTACACCGTTTTTTTTTATTAACATTTATCCCTGAATATTATCAAATTTTTAAGGCATAAATCTAAACTATTGTAACCTTGACTAGCCACATGGTAAACAATATAAATCTGTTGTCTGTCTCTGCATATTCACTGTAATCGTCATAATATTGTCGTAAGAACACATGAATTTATGCAAATTTCTTTACCGTAATGAAAATTTCATAAATCACAAACCCCATATATCAGCTAATTATATAAACCAGTTAGTTTTTTGCGTATTCATATAGGATAAAATGACAGTTTTTTACATTCAATGTTGTCATGCTAATAACAATAGTTCTTATTCTGGTATATTTAGAAACATATTCCTTATTTTCTCCATATTAAAACGAGTTTAACAATCTTTCATCCGTGAATGGACTTCATTGCATGAAACGCGATATTGACATACCATTTTCTTTCTTATCCTCAACAAATATGATAGTTTATATTATTTGTTGGCTATAAATATGTTTGGGGCAATATGATAAAAAAGATACTAGAATTAAATAGGTTTTATTTATTAAATATTTTTACTTAGTATTGATATATTCATTCACAGAACAATAATATTAACAATTGAAGCAGCTGGTTTAAATACAACCACAGGACGAGAATCGTAATTACTTTATTATTATTTTATCTTGTAACTATTGAAATATTTTCTGTTTTGTAACTTGAAAAAAAGATTAAATATAGTTTACCAGCTTAAGTAAATAAAACACAAAGGAGATAATTCTGCATATAATGAAACATCCATACTTAATGGCTTAGTTATCAAACAGTGCATTATCAAACATTACAAATATGTATCATTTACGACGTATTATCATCAATATTTTGAGAAATGAGAATTATTTAGCCGGTCACACTACAAAGAAAGCGTCAAAACTGTTAAAACTGTTCAGCAAAAACAACAAAAGATTTGTCCTAAGACAGAATAGCAGATACTACAGAATATGAAGGAGGCGACTTCTAAAAAGAAACTACTTTATGACTTTAACGTTTTCATACAGTGACCAACACGTCACAAGGATCATAGAGCATATGACAGGAAACCTTTGAAAAAGTAATATATACACTTCTAGAGTTTTCTTGACAATGTATGTTTAATAAAACCATCATTTCAAAGTGAAATTATATTTCAGATACAAAACAGAGCTGCACTTAACATAAAAAAAGAAAAACTGTAAGTAGGTCATCTTAAACAATTAAAATAATTCAGGGAAATATGTTACTCAGCAACCATGTTATATTAAATATGATGAAAATAACGACATCACACATATTAAACAACGAAACAATGAAACGGACAAGCATCTATAAATATATACTATATACTGTCATGTTTTACAAAACTATAGCAAACTGGAATATGTCTTTGGAGTTTTAAAAAATGTCTGTTTTTTGTGGGTTTTTTTAAATTCAAAGTCTGTAATATATTGCTCCAACATAATTGTACGTATTTTTAATTGCTGCATATACCTATGGGATTAACCAATATTGGTGTTTTAGTATAATGGAGGAGGAATGGATGTTTTAGGATTTTATTACTGAATTATTAACATGTTTACAAAAACACATTATTTTGAAACATATTTCTACATTATAATGATAAATTTAAGTGATGAGTTTTGTATGTTCTGTGCGTTACAAGCATCGGTCATCTACGTGTCTTTTTTATTCTAGATACAGAATATCGTAACATTTTTCCACAAATATAATACCTATTTGACAACAAAATGTATATCGTATGACAGCTTGTTCTAGAAATATCCCCACGGTAGAAAATTTCGTATGACAGCCTGTTCTAGAAATATCCTGACGGTAGATAATTTCGTATGACAGCCTGTTCTAGAAATTTCCTCCCGGTAGATAATTTTGTATGACAGCCTGTTCTAGAAATATCCTCCCGGTAGATAATTTTGTATGACAGCCTGTTCTAGAAATATCCTCACGGTAGATAATTTTGTATGACAGCCTGTTCTAGAAATATCCTCCCGGTAGATAATTTTGTATGACAGCCTGTTCTAGAAATATTCTCCCGGTAGATAATTTTGTATGACAGCCTGTTCTAGAAATATCCTCCCGGTAGATAATTTTGTATGACAGCCTGTTCTAGAAATATCCTCCCGGTAGATAATTTTGTATGACAAACTGTTCTAGAAATATCCTCCCGGTAGATAATTTTGTATGACAGCCTGCTCTAGAAATATCCTCCCGGTAGATAATTTTGTATGACAGCTTGCTCCAGAAATATCCTCACGGTAGATAATTTTGTATAACAGCCTGTTCTAGAAATATCCTCCCGGTAGATAATTTTGTATGACAGCCTGTTCTAGAAATATCCTCACGGTAGATAATTTTGTATGACAGCCTGTTCTAGAAATATCCTCCCGGTAGATAATTTCGTATGATAGCTTGTTCTAGAAATATCCTCACGGTAGAAAATTTCGTATGACAGCTTGCTCTAGAAATATCCTCCCGGTAGATAATTTTGTATGACAGCCTGTTCTAGAAATATCCTCACGGTAGATAATTTTGTATGACAGCCTGTTCTAGAAATATCCTCACGGTAGAAAATTTCTTATGACAGCTTGCTCTAGAAATATCCTCACGGTAGATAATTTTGTATGACAGCTTGTTCTAGAAATATTCTCACGTTAGATAATTTTGTATGACAGCTTGCTCTAGAAATATCCTCACGGTAGATAATTTTGTATGACAGCTTGCTCTAGAAATATCCTCACGGTAGATAATTTTGAATGGCAACCTGTTCTAGAAATATCCTCACGGTAGATAATTTTGTATGACAGCTTGCTCTAGAAATATCCTCACGGTAGATAATTTTGTATGACAGCCTGTTCTAGAAATATCCTCCCGGTAGATAATTTTGTATGACAGCTTGCTCTAGAAATATCCTCACGGTAGATAATTTTGTATGACAGCTTGTTCTAGAAATATCCTCCCGGTAGATAATTTTGTATGACAGCTTGCTCTAGAAATATCCTCACGGTAGATAATTTTGTATGACAGCTTGCTCTAGAAATATCCTCCCGGTAGTTAATTTTGTATGACAGCTTGTTCTAGAAATATTCTCACGGTAGATAATTTTGTATGACAGCTTGCTCTTGAAATATCCTCACGTAGATAATTTTGTATGACAGCTTGCTCTAGAAATATCCTCACGGTAGATAATTTTGTATGACAGCTTGCTCTAGAAATATCCTCCCGGTAGATACTTTTGTATGACAGCTTGTTCTAGAAATATCCTCCTGGTAGATAATTTTGTATGACAGCTTGCTCTAGAAATGTCCTCCCGGTAGATAATTTTGTATGACAGCCTGTTCTAGAAATATCCTCCCGGTAGAAAATTTCGTATGACAGCTTGTTCTAGAAATATCCTCCCGGTAGATAATTTTGTATGACAGCTTGTTCTAGAAAATCCTCCCGGTAGAAAATTTCGTATGACAGCTTGTTCTATAAATATCCTCCCGGTAGATAATTTTGTATGACAGCTTGTTCTAGAAATATCCTCCCGGTAGATAATTTTGTATGACAGCTTGCTCTAGAAATATCCTCCCGGTAGATAATTTTGTATGACAGCTTGCTCTAGACATATCCTCCCGGTAGAAAATTTATTGAGTTAAGGTCTCATACACGATGGTGTACAGGACCTGGCAGCGTAATCGGTAGAGCGTCGGTTCTAGATAAGGGAGGCCCCGGGTTCATCCCTGGCCGCGACATACCAAAGTCGTAAAAATGGTTGTGGTATAGCTCCCTTGCTAACGCTCAAGTAATTATTAGGGTAGTTCCACCACTGGCTGGGCCGGTGTCAGGATAATGTGACTGGGTGTGGTAACATGCCATATGTTCATGGCATGCTATTTACAATGAAGACAACTACTATATCTGCTTCAAGTGGGAACCGTCTTTACGTCCTTACGATAACTGAATTACTGTTGATGGGACGATTAACCCAACAAAAATATGGTTATAGAGCAAATTGTGCCCCCTGTGCTAGCTTCTTTATATCATTTTCTTACACTGTCAAACCATTATAAAGTTCTTTTATGGAATATAAATGTCAATTAAGAGACATTAACATTTTCATACCAACCCATGACCATGCTGCATTATTTGTCAGCATATTACCGTAAATGACATAAGGTAATGGATGTAAGTGTGTCGACTACTACCAGTCGGGTATAACATTAGATTGACTCTGTATTTCGTTAAAAAGGGCGTTTTTGGTAACCCACCAGTTATCTCCCTTCATCCTCTTGCTTGTAAAGCATACATTTATTAATATAAGTAAATATAAACCCTGTAAGCTCGTTCCAGAATTATTAACATTTGCTGTAAGCCTATTCGCCAGTGGCCTGACATTTAGCGATATAATGTTCTGACCTTTGATGCTGTTGTTTAAGTAAGGTTAAGTGCTAATGTTCTGCTCTGCGATGCTGTTGTTTAAGTTATGTTTAGTGCTAATGTTCTGCCATGCGATGCTGTTGTTTAAGTAAGGTTAAGTGCTAATGTTCTGCTCTGCGATGCTGTTGTTCAAGTAATGTTAAGTGCTAATGTTCTGCTCTGTGATGCTGTTGTTTAAGTAAGGTTAAGTGCTAATGTCCTGCTCTGTGATGCTTTTGTTTAAGTAAGGTTAAATGCTAATGTTCTGCTCTGTAATGCTGTTGTTTAAGTAAGGTTAAGTGCTAATGTCCTGCTCTGTGATGCTTTTGTTTAAGTAAGGTTAAGTGCTAATGTTCTGCTCTGTGGTGCTGTTGTTTAAGTAAGGTTAAGTGCTAATGTTCTGCTCTGTGATGCTGTTGTTTAAGTAATGTTAAGTGCTAATGTTCTGCTCTGTGGTGCTGTTGTTTAAGTAATGTTTAGTGCCAATGTTCTGCTCTGTGATGCTGTTGTTTATGTAAGGTTAAGTGCTAATGTTCTGCTCTGTGGTGCTGTTGTTTAAGTAATGTTTAGTGCTAATGTTCTGCTCTGTTATGCTGTTGTTTAAGTCAGGTTAAGTGCTAATGTTCTGCTCTGTGATGCTGTTGTTTAAGTAAGGTTAAGTGCTAATGTTCTGCTCTGTGATGCTGTTGTTTAAGTAATGTTTAGTGCTAATGTTCTGCTCTGTTATGCTGTTGTTTAAGTAAGGTTAAGTGCTAATGTTCTGCTCTGTTATGCTGTTGTTTAAGTAAGGTTAAGTGCTAATGTTCTGCCATGCGATGCTGTTGTTTAAGTAAGGTCAAGTGCTAATGTTCTGCTCTGTTATGCTGTTGTTTAAGTAAGGTTAAGTGCTAATGTTCTGCTCTGTGATGCTGTTGTTTAAGTAAGGTTAAGTGCTAATGTTCTGCTCTGTGATGTCGTTGTTTAAGTCAGGTTAAGTGCTAATGTTCTGCTCTGTGATGCTGTTGTTTAAGTAAGGTTAAGTGCTAATGTTCTGCTCTGTGATGCTGTTGTTTAAGTAATGTTTAGTGCTAATGTTCTGCTCTGTTATGCTGTTGTTTAAGTAAGGTTAAGTGCTAATGTTCTGCTCTGTTATGCTGTTGTTTAAGTAAGGTTACGTGCTAATGTTCTGCCATGCGATGCTGTTGTTTAAGTAAGGTCAAGTGCTAATGTTCTGCTCTGTTATGCTGTTGTTTAAGTAAGATTAAGTGCTAATGTTCTGCTCTGTGATGCTGTTGTTTAAGTAAGGTTAAGTGCTAATGTTCTGCTCTGTTTTGCTTTTGTTTAAGTAAGGTTAAGTGCTAATGTTCTGCTCTGTTATGCTGTTGTTTAAGTAATGTTAAGTGCTAATGTTCTGCTCTGTGATGCTGTTGTTTAAATAATGTTAAGAGCTAATGTTCTGCTCTGTGATGCTGTTGTTTAAGTAAGGTTAAGTGCTAATGTTCTGCTCTGTGATGCTGTTGTTTAAGTAAAGTTAAGAGCTAATGTTCTGCTCTGTTATGCTGTTGTTTAAGCAAGGTTAAGTGCTAATGTTCTGCTCTGTTATGCTGTTGTTTAAGTAAGGTTAAGTCCTAATTTTCTGCTCTGTGGTGCTGTTGTTTAAGTAATGTTTAGTGCTAATGTTCTGCTCTGTGATGCTGTTGTTTAAGTCAGGTTAAGTGCTAATGTTCTGCTCTGTGATGCTGTTGTTTAAGTAAGGTTAAGTGCTAATGTTCTGCTCTGTGATGCTGTTGTTTAAGTAATGTTTAGTGCTAATGTTCTGCCCTGTTATGCTGTTGTTTAAGTAAGGTTAAGTGCTAATGTTCTGCTCTGTTATGCTGTTGTTTAAGTAAGGTTAAGTGCTAATGTTCTGCCATGCGATGCTGTTGTTTAAGTAAGGTCAAGTGCTAATGTTCTGCTCTGTTATGCTGTTGTTTAAGTAAGGTTAAGTGCTAATGTTCTGCTCTGTGATGCTGTTGTTTAAGTAAGGTTAAGTGCTAATGTTATGCTCTGTTATGCTGTTGTTTAAGTAATGTTAAGTGCTAATGTTCTGCTCTGTGATGCTGTTGTTTAAATAATGTTAAGAGCTAATGTTCTGCTCTGTGATGCTGTTGTTTAAGTAAGGTTAAGTGCTAATGTTCTGCTCTGTGATGCTGTTGTTTAAGTAAAGTTAAGAGCTAATGTTCTGCTTTGTGATGCTGTTGTGTAAGTAAGGTTAAGTGCTAATGTTCTGCTCTGTGATGCTGTTGTTTAAGTAAGGTTAAGAGCTAATGTTCTGCTCAGTTATGCTGTTGTTTAAGTAATGTTAAGAGCTAATGTTCTGCTCTGTGATGCTGTTGTTTAAGTAATGTTAAGAGCTAATGTTCTGCTCTGTGATGCTGTTGTTTAAGTAATGTTAAGAGCTAATGTTCTGCTCTGGTATGCTGTTGTTAAAGTAATGTTAAGAGCTAATGTTCTGCTCTGTGATGCTGTTGTTTAAGTAATGTTAAGAGCTAATGTTCTGCTCTGTTATGCTGTTGTTTAAGCAAGGTTAAGTGCTAATGTTCTGCTCTGTTATGCTGCTGTTTAAGCAAGGTTAAGTGCTAATGTTCTGCTCTGTTATGCTGTTGTTTAAGTAAGGTTAAGTGCTAATGTTCTGCCATGCGATGCTGTTGTTTAAGTAATGTTAAGAGCTAATGTTCTGCCATACGATGCTGTTGTTTAAGTAATGTTAAGGGCTTATTTTCTGCTCTGCTATGCTGTTGTTTAAGTAAGGTTAAGTGCTAATGTTCTGCTCTGTTATGCTGTTGTTTAAGTAAGGTTAAGTGCTAATGTTCTGCTCTGTGATGCTGTTGTTTAAGTAAGGTTAAGTGCTAATGTTCTGCTCTGTTATGCTGTTGTTTAAGTAAGGTAAAGTGCTAATGTTCTGCTCTGTTATGCTGTTGTTTAAGTAATGTTAAGTGCTAATGTTCTGCCATGCGATGCTGTTGTTTAAGTAACGTTAAGTGCTAATGTTCTGCTCTGTGATGCTGTTGTTTAAGTAAGGTTAAGTGCTAATGTTCTGCTCTGTGATGCTGTTGTTTAAGTAATGTTTAGTGGTAATGTTCCGCTCTGTGATGCTGTTGTTTAAGTAAGGTCAAATGCTAATGTTCTGCTCTGTGATGCTGTTGTTTAAGTAAGGTTAAGTGCTAAAGTTCTGCTCTTTGATGCTGTTGTTTAAGTAAGGTTAAATGCTAATGTTCTGCTCTGTGATACTGTTGTTTAAGTAAGGTTAAGTGCTAATGTTCTGCTCTGTGATGCTGTTGTTTAAGTAAGGTTAAGAGCTAATGTTCTGCTCTGTTATGCTGTTGTTTAACAAGGTTAAGTGCTAATGTTCTGCTCTGTTATGCTGTTGTTTAAGTAAAGTTAAGTGCTAATGTTCTGCCATGCGATGCTGTTGTTTAAGCAAGGTTAAGTGCTAATGTTCTGCTCTGTTATGCTGTTGTTTAAGTAATGTTAAGTGCTAATGTTCTGCCATGCGATGCTGTTGTTTAAGTAAGGTTAAGTGCTAATGTTCTGCTCTGTGATGCTGTTGTTTAAGTAAGGTTAAGAGCTAATGTTCTGCTCTGTTATGCTGTTGTTTAAGCAAGGTTAAGTGCTAATGTTCTGCTCTGTTATGCTGTTGTTTAAGTAAGGTTAAGTGCTAATGTTCTGCCATGCGATGCTGTTGTTTAAGTAATGTTAAGAGCTAATGTTCTGCCATACGATGCTGTTGTTTAAGTAATGTTAAGAGCTTATTTTCTGCTCTGCTATGCTGTTGTTTAAGTAATGTTAAGTGCTAATGTTCTGCCATGCGATGCTGTTGTTTAAGTAACGTTAAGGGCTTATTTTCTGCTCTGCTATGCTGTTGTTTAAGTAAGGTTAAGTGCTAATGTTCTGCTCTGTTATGCTGTTGTTTAAGTAAGGTTAAGTGCTAATGTTCTGCTCTGTGATGCTGTTGTTTAAGTAAGGTTTAGTGCTAATGTTCTGCTCTGTTATGCTGTTGTTTAAGTAAGGTTAAGTGCTAATGTTCTGCTCTGTGATGCTGTTGTTTAAGTAAGGTTAAGTGCTAATGTTCTGCTCTGTTATGCTGTTGTTTAAGTAAGGTAAAATGCTAATGTTCTGCTCTGTTATGCTGTTGTTTAAGTAATGTTAAGTGCTAATGTTCTGCCATGCGATGCTGTTGTTTAAGTAAGATTAAGTGCTAATGTTCTGCTCTGTGATGATGTTGTTTAAGTAAGGTTAAGTGCTAATGTTCTGCTCTGTGATGCTGTTGTTTAAGTAAGGTTAAGTGCTAATGTTCTGCTCTGTGATGCTGTTGTTTAAGTAATGTTTAGTGCTAATGTTCCGCTCTGTGATGCTGTTGTTTAAGTAAGGTTAAGTGCTAAAGTTCTGCTCTGTGAAGATGTTGTTTAAGTAAGGTTAAGAGCTAATGTTCTGCTCTGTGATGCTGTTGTTTAAGTAAGGTTAAGTGCTAATGTTCTGCTCTGTTATGCTGTTGTTTAAGTAAGGTAAAATGCTAATGTTCTGCCATGCGATGCTGTTGTTGAAATAATGTTAAGAGCTAATGTTCTGCTCTGTGATGCTGTTGTTTAAATAATGTTACGAGCTAATGTTCTGCTCTGTGATGCTGTTGTTTAAGTAAGGTTAAGTGCTAATGTTCTGCTCTGTTATGCTGTTGTTTAAGTAAGGTAAAATGCTAATGTTCTGCCATGCGATGATGTTGTTTAAATAATGTTAAGAGCTAATGTTCTGCTCTGTGATGCTGTTGTTTAAATAATGTTAAGAGCTAATGTTCTGGTCTGTGATGCTGTTGTTTAAGTAATGTTAAGAGCTAATGTTCTGCTCTGTGATGCTGTTGTTTAAGTAAGGTTAAGTGCTAATGTTCTGCTCTGTTATGCTGTTGTTTAAGTAAGGTTAAGTGCTATTGTTGTGCTCTGTTATGCTGTTGTTTAAGCAAGGTTAAGTGCTAATGTTCTGCTCTGTTATGCTGTTGTTTAAGTAAGGTTAAGTGCTAATGTTCTGCCATGCGATGCTGTAGTTTAAGTAATGTTAAGAGCTAATGTTCTGCCATACGATGCTGTTGTTTAAGTAATGTTAAGGGCTTATTTTCTGCTCTGCTATGCTGTTGTTTAAGTAAGGTTAAGTGCTAATGTTCTGCTCCGTTATGCTGTTGTTTAAGTGAGGTTAAGTGCTAATGTTCTGCTCTGTTATGCTGTTGTTTAAGTAATGTTAAGAGCTAATGTTTTGCTCTGTGATGCTGCTTTTAAGTAATGTTAAGTGTTAATGTTCTGCTCTGTTATGCTGTTGTTTAAGTAATGTTAAGAGCTAATGTTCTGCTCTGTGATGCTGTTTTTTAAGTAATGTTAAGAGCTAATGTTCTGCTCTGGTATGCTATTGTTTACGTAAGGTTAAGTGCTAATGTTCTGCTCTTTGATGCTGTTGTTTAAGTTAGGTTAAGTGCTAATGTTCTGCTCTGTTATGCTGTTGTTTAAGCAAGGTTAAGTGCTATTGTTCTGCTCTGTTATGCTGTTGTTTAAGTAAGGTTAAGTGCTAATGTTCTGCCATGCGATGCTGTTGTTTAAGTAATGTTAAGAGCTAATGTTCTGCCATACGATGCTGTTGTTTAAGTAATGTTAAGGGCTTATTTTCTGCTCTGCTATGCTGTTGTTTAAGTAAGGTTAAGTGCTAATGTTCTGCTCTGTTATGCTGTTGTTTAAGTAAGGTTAAGTGCTAATGTTCTGCTCTGTGATGCTGTTGTTTAAGTAAGGTTTAGTGCTAATGTTCTGCTCTGTTATGCTGTTGTTTAAGTAAGGTTAAGTGCTAATGTTCTGCTCTGTGATGCTGTTGTTTAAGTAAGGTTAAGTGCTAATGTTCTGCTCTGTTATGCTGTTGTTTAAGTAAGGTAAAATGCTAATGTTCTGCTCTGTTATGCTGTTGTTTAAGTAATGTTAAGTGCTAATGTTCTGCCATGCGATGCTGTTGTTTAAGTAAGATTAAGTGCTAATGTTCTGCTCTGTGATGATGTTGTTTAAGTAAGGTTAAGTGCTAATGTTCTGCTCTGTGATGCTGTTGTTTAAGTAAGGTTAAGTGCTAATGTTCTGCTCTGTGATGCTGTTGTTTAAGTAATGTTTAGTGCTAATGTTCCGCTCTGTGATGCTGTTGTTTAAGTAAGGTTAAGTGCTAAAGTTCTGCTCTGTGAAGCTGTTGTTTAAGTAAGGTTAAGAGCTAATGTTCTGCTCTGTGATGCTGTTGTTTAAGTAAGGTTAAGTGCTAATGTTCTGCTCTGTTATGCTGTTGTTTAAGTAAGGTAAAATGCTAATGTTCTGCCATGCGATGCTGTTGTTGAAATAATGTTAAGAGCTAATGTTCTGCTCTGTGATGCTGTTGTTTAAATAATGTTACGAGCTAATGTTCTGCTCTGTGATGCTGTTGTTTAAGTAAGGTTAAGTGCTAATGTTCTGCTCTGTTATGCTGTTGTTTAAGTAAGGTAAAATGCTAATGTTCTGCCATGCGATGATGTTGTTTAAATAATGTTAAGAGCTAATGTTCTGCTCTGTGATGCTGTTGTTTAAATAATGTTAAGAGCTAATGTTCTGGTCTGTGATGCTGTTGTTTAAGTAATGTTAAGAGCTAATGTTCTGCTCTGTGATGCTGTTGTTTAAGTAAGGTTAAGTGCTAATGTTCTGCTCTGTTATGCTGTTGTTTAAGTAAGGTTAAGTGCTAATGTTCTGCTCTGTTATGCTGTTGTTTAAGTAAGGTTAAGTGCTAATGTTCTGCTCTGTTATGCTGTTGTTTAAGTAAGGTTAAGTGCTAATGTTCTGCCATGCGATGCTGTTGTTTAAGTAATGTTAAGAGCTAATGTTCTGCCATACGATGCTGTTGTTTAAGTAATGTTAAGAGCTTATTTTCTGCTCTGCTATGCTGTTGTTTAAGTAAGGTTAAGTGCTAATGTTCTGCTCTGTTATGCTGTTGTTTAAGTAAGGTTAAGTGCTAATGTTCTGACCTTTGATGCTGTTGTTTAAGTAATGTTAAGTGATAATGTTCTGCCATGCGATGCTGTTGTTTAAGTAAGGCAAAGTGCTAATGTTCTGCAATGCGATGCTGTTGTTTAGGTAATGTTTAGTGCTAATGTTCTGCAATGCGATGCTGTTGTTTAAGTAATGTTTAGTGCTAATGTTCTGCAATGCGATGCTGTTGTTTAAGTAATGTTTAGTGCTAATGTTCTGCCATGCGATGCTGTTCTTTAAGTAAGGTTAAGTGCTATTGTTCTGCCATGCGATGCTGTTGTTTAAGTAAGGTTAAGTGCTAATGTTCTGCTCTGTTATGCTGTTGTTTAAGTAAGGTTAAGTGCTAATTTTCTGACCTTTGATGCTGTTGTTTAAGTAAGGTTAAGTGCTAATGTTCTGCCATGCGATGCTGTTGTTTAAGTAAGGTTAAGTGCTAATCTTCTGCTCTGTTATGCTGTTGTTTAAGTAATGTTTAGTGCTAATGTTCTGCCATGCGATGCTGTTGTTTAAGTAATGTTAAGACCTTATTTTCTGCTTTGTTATGCTGTTGTTTAAGTAATGTTAAGAGCTTATTTTCTGCTCTGTTATGCTGTTGTTTAAGTAAGGTTAAGAGCTTATCTTCTGCTCTGTTATGCTGTTGTTTAAGTAAGGTTAAGAGCTTATTTTCTGCTCTGTTAAGCTGTTGTTTAAGTAATGTTTAGTGCTAATGTTCTGCTCTGTGATGCTGTTGTTTAAGTCAGGTTAAGAGCTTATTTTCTGCTCTGTTATGCTGTTGTTTAAGTAAGATTAAGAGCTTATTTTCTGCTCTGTTATGCTGTTGTATAAGTAAGGTTAAGAGCTTATTTTCTGCTCTGTTATGCTGTTGTTTAAGTAAGGTTAAGAGCTTATTTTCTGCTCTGTTATGCTGTTGTTTAAGTAAGGTTAAGAGCTTATTTTATTCTGCTACTCTGTTATGCTGTTGTTTAAGTAAGGTAAAGTGCTAATGTTCGGCTCTGTTATGCTGTTGTTTAAGTAATGTTTAGTGCTAATGTTCTGCCATGCGATGCTGTTGTTTAAGTAATGTTAAGTGCTCTACCTACAATATAGACCAGAACAAAAAACACGTTTTTAAGACTTAAGCATAGGAGCTCATCGTCACATGAACAAAATATATACAATGCAAGCCATCATGGTGATTATATCAGTAAACAATAGAGTAAATCGAAATAAATGTAGGTGACAGTGACATACACACGATTACGTTCACATGCCTATTAAAACAGAACATTTATTACTTATGTAATGGATACTCTCTAACTATATTTAACTATTTAAAGTACTTCTATATTTAAATGCGTGTTTATAGTAAAAATCCAGTCACGTTATTCTTACAAAGGACACGGACTTTTCTACCAGCATTTGTATATTACATAGTGACATGACATACTTAATTTGACGTACAAAATTATAAATCATAAAGTTTTTTTCATATTTAAAACATAACTGTGTGCTTGTGCTTCAGTTATTCAACTAGTTGACAGTCTTTATATGCATATGAACTTATTACCGGTAAGCATTACAATTTTCATTTGTTATTGTTCAGACATACATAGAATGGTGCTGAACACATATCAAAATAAATCAAAACTAAAATCCAATTACTGTTAATTAATGATATATTTTTTGTTTAATTTTCATTGTATATAAATGACTTATGATTTCTTATCAAAAATGTAAAATCATCTAGGAATCTGAGAAGGTTTCTTACATTATTTAAAAGTATTTTACGATAAAGGAGGCCCGCCAATAAAAAATGATCTAGCATTTTACTCGGAAATGGTTGGAATTGCTTAGCATTAAGTCCTTTGCTTTAAGAAATGCCCATCCGGAAATTTCTTGTAAAGGTCTATGTATCAGTGTTCATAGCTCATTGTTCACGACAAGAATTACATCTGTCATCTGCATTGTCCATCTTATGCTATTATTTTCTTCAAGAAGGCGAATTTAGGGCATGGGTTATCGATTTTTATGCGCAGTTTTACTTCAGGTGAAACAGCTTAGAGTACTTTGTCTGAACTGGAGTTAGCGATCACAGGGAAGTTTCTTTAGCAAATTACTGTGCGCATATAATTCCTTTATTGCTTAATCTTTCGCCAGACTGGAAAAACAAGATTACAATGATGTATAGTTTTGCATTGACTAAATGATTCGAAAAATAGAACTTCTGGCTTACACAAAGTAAATGAAGAAAAACAACTTAAGGGTGTAATTATATCTTTATGAATCTGCAAAAATGTGCACTAATATTGTAACCTTAATATGCTTAACCGTATGTTTTATGACGACCTCTGAAGTTGAAGATAATATATATCGCCTGCCATATTTTTGTCGAAGATTTATGAAACCTGCATATAGACCTACAAATCTTGGTCGCTTTGTCAAACCGGTAACATGGAGTACCACAGTCATAAAAGTGACAATCATTACATAAATTTAACCCTAAAAGTTTATGTTGGTTTGGGTAAAACTGAATAAAAAGGAAAGGCCAAACGGTAAAATTTGGCAACAAAACTGGCTTTAATATATATGTTCTTTGCCTTATTATTGCAACCTGTAACTACTTAGCGCAGGACAAAATCCATTCTTTGGATTTAAGGTTGGCAGTGACACTACCATATTTTTCCGGGGCCAACATAATGTCTTCTAAATGTTTTAAGATGGAAATAATCATTGTTGACATATACTCTCTAACACAGACACTGGAAAGCTTTTGATTTATCAAACCTGGCACTTGCGTAACTAAAGCATTTGCAAAAAGATGAGGTAAGGATAAATTTGCTGGTGCTTTAATCAATTGCTCCTTGAACTGTTAAGCTCACCTGAACACAATCCAATCTGAGCTTTTCTAATATCCCCTTCGTCAACAATTATCTTGAGTCGCTTCAGATTACAGTCTTGATCCAATATTCATAATGTCAAGAGGTCTTGGAGAAGTTCAAAAATGAGTCATAAACGGCCAAAAATTAGGTCACTAGGTTACCAAAACAACAATGTGAGCACACACATTTTCACATTAATCTCACCATAGTAATTCCACTGAATTAGGTCAGAATGTTTAATTGCATGAAATCTTATGAGCTCATAACCGGGTCATTGGGAAAATCATTGAAGACAACTGTAAACACCTTATATAGTTTTTGACCATTATTACACAAACTTGTCTGCATTAAGGCGTGATGGGTTTATGTGTAGTTATTTGCCAAACTTATAACCACTAGAAGCTTAAAGTACAGTTGTGTCCTTTATCTATTTTGATTAGACATATACGTAAAGTGCGTTTGGTTAGGTCTGTATTTCGTCAATTATAGGCCACGTTATCTTAGAAAAATAGTCCACAGCAGTAGCAAATGGGGGGTAAGTTGCATTTTTCGCCACTTTCTGCAACCATAACCCCAGTAGTCTGATTTTTTTCTTGCTTGATTGTAACCTAATGCTTGCTCGGTAATAGCATTTCTGTGAAATTCATATGTTAATTTTAATCCTTAAAGGTGCTACCGACAGTTTGGACAATTTTTCGCCACCCTAAATAACCTAATTAACCATTGTTACCTGAAAAAATCCAGCGAAATGATGTTCATTGATGCCTCTAGATCTGTGTGAACAACCAAGCGTACACCCCATTCGTTATTGCAAACACTTATTTACTATCTAAGCTACGCTGCAGAGATAGTTATTTTTAATCGTTACAACCTACTTTTGAGATCACGTTATATCGTCATTAAGGCAAACCGCTCCGACATCGATATCTGTTTTCAGCAAAGGTCACTATCGCCCTTTATATTGATTTGGAAAGAATGGAAATATAGAGTGATTGTTTACGCGATCAAACAATATAGTCAGTGTTTAAGATCGTCCTAACTTGACTTAAGTATGATTATTTATGCTGAAAGTGGGTATAAACTCCGCAAAGCAGTGATCGGATATTGTTAAATGTATTTGGTCTAGACAAACTGTCAAATACCACTTTTAAGAAGAATTGTGATTTTTATGAGGTTCTTACTTCTACATTTGGCTTGAATGTGGCTTTCTTTGTCCTATGCTTTTTTTTTTAAAATTAAGGTATATGCTTTGGTATGCATGTATGTTGCAGTGTTCATAGGACTTTGTCACATTTCTTTATTCCGTATATAACCAACTAGTAATGTTTAAAGGCAAGTTTTACAAATAATTTTTACTACCTTTTACTGTGGTTGCAATAGAACTGCAGAACTATTAAGGTAAATCTACAACGTGTTTGTGATTGCAATAGAAATGCAGAACTTTTAAGGCTATATATGTCATAAAAAATTGATATGTGAGTCATTCTATTGTTGTTACCTGAAAAAGTCCCGCAAAATGTTGTCTACTAAAGATAGGCTTATATGTAAAAAGTAAAACATAACACCCCATTCGTCATCATAAACATGTATTTCCTATCTGAGCCACGCTGTACAGTTAGCTTTTTTAGACCTAAGAAAACTACGTGACCAATTACTTTTGAGATATATATTATGACATCATCGCTCTGACATCGATATATAATTTTAACAGAAATCCCAATTGTTCTTGTTTATAGATTTGAAAAGAATAATAATTACAGCGGCATTATTTACCGGTCTGCACTGTCAACAGGTAGTGTCAAAATCGCTTAGCTTAAATCACACTGTGACAAAAACACAGAGACGAGACATAACACACATAAAGAAAAACCATCAGTTACAGCCTTAGAACGGTCAATCGTCAAAAGGGCCGACTGGGGTGCTTAAACCTGGCTTTAACCTCGCACTTCCTGAAGGTTTTTCTAGCAAACAAACAGTGTAAATAACAATATCCCATCAAAGTGAAACAACTAACAGTAAGCACCTGCATCGGGAGTTAAAACAGATACAATGAACTTATATACATACATAATAACTAGTAATAAAATAAACTATAAACATATGTACAGTATGTACAGTAGATAAAAGCCTCGGCAACGTACGTGGTAAAACTTGCACCGTCCAAACAAGTGCGCCTGAGCGCTTTGATTATTCGACAGTTGCCAATAGACATGCATAAGTGTCACCCTCTTGGCAGATGACAAACATTCTGAACCGATCATCTAACATTTGAGAAAGCTGTTAAAGTTTTGAAAGAAGTAATAAAAAAGGTACTTGAACAGAAGTTTTGACATTTATATCAGGGTCGCATTAAATGGGAGCAATGTATAGTTATTTGATAGACTGACGACGTCTGCTTTCAACCCTTTACAGGCGGAATGACTTGCAATTATTTAAATAAGACAAATTAATTTGTCGACTTACACATAGCCCTAAAATATTCACTTTTTCTCATAGGAAAGTAGTCGATTGGCAAATTAGACTGGAGAACGATTATGCTTCTTTTCCGGAAATGAACGTAGTGAGTTATAATTGTTTTACACTAAATTAACTTCAGCAATACATTAATATAAAGATAAAGCTTCAAGGTTTCAAACGCATAGAAGTCCATCTTAATTTTCATTCGCTTTTTAAATACATTGATAAATAGCAACATAAGAAATGGTGCTGATAATTAGGCGTACTACAAAGATAAAAACTTGAACGACCTCCAGACAAATGCATACTAAGTAAATTTAGAAGTCGCCCTACATTTGTAGCCAATCAGAAGCTATGGAAATTCAAATTCCTCAGCGATTTATTTCAATAGAACTCCTTTCTATTTTCTATTTTACAATGAACAAAAAAGATCGTTCTTTTTTACTAAATGGTTTTATTTTTAACTGCGCATGTGCACCAAACCACGCATTCTGGCTTGACTCATCCCCTTGTGACGACAGGTTTGAACACGTCCATACGATTAACAGTTTGATTGACAGTTTTATGGGGCTGATAACATATGATTTTGGTAGAACAGGTAGAAGTGAAGCGGGGAAGTCTAAGTAGGAAAAAATCTATTAAGACGTTTCCATAGAAAATAGAAGCCTGCAATCGCTGCGCTCGTTTCGGCTTCTATTTTTTGTAGAAATGTTTTAATATGCAATTGGCATATTTTATAACAAAGGTAAAAGCAATCTCGAAGTTATTCCCCCTGTGCAATCAACATTCTCAGTGACATATCTTTCTCATACGCCCGGCGCGAGTGCCCGAAGTTATAAATCTTACGATTTGTTGACCAAAGTGATGGAGCAATTTAATAAGCATGCTTTGAAATAGTCAAGTTTCTTTTTGAAACAAGTTGTCCCCGTTATACCACTGTAATTATGATCATGGCAGACATTCCTTTAACATATTAACACATATTAACAGTTTCTGTCCTGTGACGTACACTACACTACTACATTTAATAAAACATTATCCCCCGATAACGAAGTTGTGAATACTTAGACGTCTTTGAACCAAGAACTATTGAATCATCAGTACTGACTCATAGTCACAATATATAAATAATCGGCATTAACACATACTCATAAACTGTGAATCATAAGCATTAACACATCTTTACACAAACAAATACCATATTAATACAAGAGCAGTGTATATAGTTCATAAGATCGTATTGTTTCCGACTCGAAAGATCGAGTCTTCCGGAGAAAGCTATATTTTTATATAATATTTCAGGTCCACGATAAAAAGGTTCGTCGTCACCACTTTGCCAACTGTCCATAGTTTGAGCATGATAAGTGATCTTGTTATCTTTTCATTCTCAGCGTTTTGTAAATATACACGTGTCTTTCACGCATATTTTTGTATTCCATTTATTGAACGAAGCGTTGCTACAGTTTTTGTTTAATTCTATTTATTTAAAGTTGTTTGGGAAACAACTCATACTAATGCCTCTCGACTGCCTTCTTCCTGGTTAGAATCAGTACTCAGATATAGAGTTCCTGGAGCAATCGCAACACACAGATTGGCTAAAGGTCAAATATCGTCGGTTTCGAGTTTAAACAAGGATCCCCCACATTTAAAGTCCCACGTCCTAACCAATAGCTCGCGGGCGCCGTCTGTGTAGATAGTTTTACTCTCGCGAATAAGTGCATTATTCTCCCACTAGCAATTTCAAAGAAGGCGGCAAACTCATCAGTTCTACCCAGACATTTATCTGGGATATACCTTTACCAAAAGAACTGTTTGTCGGTATAATGATACTCATTGATCGCTGCGATCTACAGCAGCAGCAGCAGCAACAACCCCAACAACAACATCGACGACGACAACAACCTATTGGTTCATTGTTCAACCAAAAGGAACAAGAAATAATCAGTCAAGTTACTAAACACTCTACTTCACTCTTCTATTGTAGTACCGTTCATGTAATTATGCCTGACCAGACCTGGTAGCGCAATCGGTAGAGCGTCGGCTCCAGGTACGGGAGGCCCCGGGCTCGATCCCGGGCCGCGACATACCAAAGTCGTTAAAAATGGTAGTGGTATAGCTCCCTTGCTAACGCTCAGGCAAATATAAGGGTAGTTCCACGACTGGTTGGCCCGGTGTCAGGATAATGTGACTGGGTGTGGTATCTTGCCAGGTGTTCACGGCATGCTATACACAGTGAAGGCAGCACTATATCTGCTTTAAGTGGACACCGTCTCCAGATAACTGAAATACTGTTAGTGGGACGTAAACCCAATAAACAAATAATTATGCCTGATGTACTAGCAATAACTAAATTTGCGAGGTGTCTTTCATAGAACTTAAATAAGGCTTAATTGTCACAGGTGTACGGTTCTGCAGCCGGTACAACTAATGTGATTACATATTTATGCTGATTGCTTCATGCACACAAGCATGTTTTAAGCATAAAAAGTCTGATATGGATTTGGCTACTTTGATAATCTAAATAACACTTAACAGCAACAAAAATACCCGAAACGTTTTGTAATAATAACATTATGAGTTGGTATACGGCAATCTGACTATATGTAATGCATGTAACATCGTGTTCTGGGAAATATGTACATAATTCTTGCATAACCTTATACATACGTTTAAATAAATACTGTTTATAGCATAACGTCAATGGTCATATTGTAAAACATATCGCTTTAAATGTCCATTAGTTCCTAATCTTTATACAAGCACGAAGGGAATATCAGCTTAAAATAGATATCGACGTCAGAGCGGATATCCCAGATGACAATGTATTGAAATCTCAAACGTTAGTGGTCACGTGGTTTTCCTTGTTTAAATATAGCTAACTGTACTGCGTGGCTCGGATAGGACATTCATTTTTGTAATGAAAAATTGGGTGTTGCACGAGAGAAAGAAAAATGATCCAAATTGTAGGAGACAAGCTTCAAGCAATTTAACAATGAAAATGTTTTTTTGCTTCTATTTCATGCTAGAAGTGCTACTGATGCTTTTTTTTTGCCTGCTACCGCCATTACTGTCATACTGTAAATCTAAAATATCAAAACGGTTTAAAGTTTCCCAAAACGTATTGTTAAAATTATATAAAATAAGTATTATCAAATTTTATTTCTAAAAAATGGGTCGAATCTCGGTCAATTTGACTTACGTGAAGGCAAGTGTCATTGAACACTAGATGAGCAATTCACCGCTTTTTTATTTCTCTGTGTACCATGCAATTCAACACTCCTTTCAGTGATTATATCTTTTAATTCTACAGTCAACTAAAGCGCCAAATTATACAGTAAATGATGATTAATAATAAAGAGGGGATATAATCCTGTTCCGCGGGATTCTTTGAAGAACCACTTCTGACAATATTGATGTGATCTGATCTGCAAAACATGTTTACCCAGAATGGGGTTCAAACCTATGACCCAGAGTAAGGTGCTCTATCAAATTAGAGGGCAGCATATTCGCTTCACTCCTCCCCTCTAAAATTTTTGGAACCAGATATCAACTGGACACCAGTTTTGTTTCTAAACAGTAGTCGGGTATTTTACAATTACCCATTATCCATCGCTGCATAGCGACGTGAAAACAAATGTGATCCGCTACCTAATTTGAGCGTTGTTTAAAGCGACAGACTCAACCAATAAAATGTCAAAGGTCGTTCCGGTTTCATAAGCCTGAATAATTAAGTAAATCCTCATACAGTTTACGAAAAATTTTAATTGACAATTTTAACGATTAATGATAGGCCTTTTCTTGTGAAAATGGTAAAAAAGCTTATCCTCATCAAATATATTGTCGTATATGATAGTAATCAAAGACATGGATCGCATACGATCCGATATATTTCGATGGTCGACCAAACAGCGATTAAAATATGTCAGAAAATGAACTTATATTTAAAAGTGCACGGTCTATCATTAGCAGAGCAACAGTGACTTTGACAACTTCCTTACCGCAAAGGACATCTGTTTTGTAGTTATAACATGAGGTAACAAAACCAATGACTGGAGCTGACAGTTTTGGTGATCTTTACGCATTTCCTGTAAACCCACTGAAAACAGAAAAGCTTTCAGTATAGTGGCGGTATTTGTACTTTACTAAAAAGAAGAACTCAAAAGGTGGACTAAGTATTGCTAAAAGACCTTATAACACCTTAACTTTGCAACAATTGAACCATTCTTGTTTCATGTTTACAGCGTCATATATATGTGTGGTGTTTGCGTTTGGTGAGCAGTCGCCTGTTTTCAATATTGTACATACACTGTGTGGGAATGGACACCGGATATAGCTCGAAAAATGATCAATCAATAAGCGTTTGATTCTGACACATGGTAAGTTTTTTGTTATTATTGTTTTATTTTATAGTGATATTTATCAAATTCGAAGAGCTTCGAATAGATCAATCCTGTGCAATACACGACTATAATGGAAATGTGTCTCCTCTTTTGTATAAGAGCAAAATTCTCGCCGAATGTTGGATGATCGCTCACAAATGTTCACTTATGTGATACGATTTCAAACATAAAACAACAAATAGAAAATAAGAATGAAAACTGAATCGAGCGGTTTCATTGTAATTACAGCATCTAATATTGTGTATGATATCAATACGATATGTTTTGTTGTTATGGAGATATTCATCATTTTTGATGACCTGAAGATGTACCGGGGATAGCTGAAGCAAATAAATAACTGCACAGGGGATAGCTATTAACTGTACTGAGGATAGTTGCGATGTATTTATATTAACGAGACTGTGATAATGGTTACGACATCTTAACTCTATGCAAGCTCAGGGGAAATTGTCCAATGTTGTCCATATCGAGAAATTAGAGCAAAAATGTTACTGTTATATGTATAGTATACCTTACATAAATGTGTCCCTTCTTTGTATATATAAATAAAGATGATCGGTCCGTATGTCTTTGTATTCTAATGAAAATTCAGTTTTATATCATCAGCTGTCCATATCATAAATATAATATTGACCGGTGACGTCATACATCTAGTAAGTGCATCTTGCTATTTTCACACCGACGTAGAAAAGTCGCAAGAAAACTTCATTAGCTTTGTTTAATAAAACACACCTAAAGCGCTTTAATAGTATTTAATGGTAATATACAAGGTTCGGTATAATATATAAAAAATATTTACATTACACTTCGGGCCAAATGACATTATAATGCACCAGTCAATTGTAACCACGCCCCCACCCCCAGGTCCGGGGGTATACCGGGGATAACCGAGGAAAAGGGCCGTGTTTTTACTTTCCATGTCCACCCGCAGGGCCGGGTGACCGCGGTGGTTTTGTCATAGCGCCAAATTTAGCCGAGATTGGGCCTTATGTAGAGTCTCTGGGGTGCGGGAGCATTTGGCCGGGGTTTAACCATCAGTTCGTCCCGGGCTTGGCTGGACCGAAAGGTCAAAGTCCCGGCTATTCCCCGGAGCTGGGTGCATAAGGACCGGCCAATCAGCAATCAGCCCCCGAAGGTGAATGGACCTTAGCTTGCGCCTCGGTCCATTTACACTTTCGGTGGCTGACTCGCGGGTCCTTCCTATTGCTTGTCAAACGAGTACGTACGTTTTTAAGTTTATTCAATAATTTGTTATTACATTGTACTCTCACTTTTGCAGATAATTTGAAAAATGGATTTGACGGATTTAACCGAAATAGTTCGAAAAAGACATACATGTATATTGTATGTATAATGTTGTAGTTTTACTATCATTTTGGGCCATTTTTACATGCTATCCCCAGTACACATTGCTCAACTTTGAAACTATCCCCAGTACACAAAACGGCTATCCCCGGTACAGTATCGTGAACATTTGTAAGGGCATATCTTTAACAGTTTAAAAGTTACATTGCCAGTTTTGACAATAAACATAGTTTAGCTCATGCTTGTAAAATCCTTCGATTCAGATTTCTTTATTTATTCGATATATTTCCTAAGATTACAATATTTGTCGAAATTCTGTGAGTTTTGAGGTGATCATCACAGATTTAAAGTAACATTTTTCATGGTCTGCTAATTTTTAAGCATTATAAAGCACATCATAGGCCAAATTTAGCATTCAGCTAATAGTTCAAACACTTGTTTCATTTGTGGATACGGTACATAATCGTTAACACAGCAAGATCTTACCTCTGGTCAAGAAAAACAACAGCATATTGGTATGTTTACTTATCACTTTTTGAGCTATATCCGGTGTCCATTCCCACACAGTGCATATGGCCTATTTGAAACATTAGAAAATAATGTCTGTTAATTTAGCAATATCGTCTATGTATTTCTTTGCAGTGATCGTAACAAAAGAGTCAGGTGCTAGAAGAGACAGTATAGCTTGATGCTTGATGAATTTTTGAAAAATGGAGAAAAATAACAAAGTGTAAACATAAAGCTTTTTGGAAGTGTTTTAATCAGAAAGATCATTATGAGGCACGTGACATTTCATTAGCGGATATTTTGACTACTTTTTAAACCTAGAGATTATTTTTTTTAAATCACTTAATAAAGAAGGTAGGCAGTTTCTCAATAACTATGATTTTAATTCCGGGTGCTAAACTGGTGTTGAGAATATTGTTTAAATGGGAAAATTACAGCAGAGCAATAAAAAGGAAAAGTCAAAATCATCCGGTTTGCATAAACTTATCAATGAATATATCATTGTATGCGTGATAGTTTATGTGTTCATGTTTGTGACATTTTTAATACGATTTTCGAATCAGAAATATTTCCCAAACCATCGACTATATGTTCAATTTTTCCCTTACATGAAAACGGCGACAAACATGGTAAAAACACAGTCATAACACTCTTAAAGACGTTTTTGCATTCTTCGTGCGCATCGTTGATTACCTCTGGATTGTTTTCCTTACGAGAATACTCTCTACAAAGGAGAAAATTGCACAGTATTCGGAGTATTTCTATTTGAAGAACCACACAAAATTGTTGATTGTCAATGAAATAGTATTTTTAATTTAGAAGAAAGTAGAGTGTAAATGGTTGTAGTATCCTGTTCATGTGAAGATGGAATTGAGGAACCAAAGTCAAATGTCTATCCAAGGAAATACACGTAGCAATCCTCATAAGATAAATTAAATGACACAAAAGCTAACATGCACGTGGAGCTTTTTTACGACCTTTTACGACCGCCACACTGCACCAGTAACATTGTTGTAATTAAGAAATTTATGATATAAGTCCTATGAGCATTGCAACCTCTGATACCAAAATTTGAAAAGGCACAGGACAAAGGCATTTACATGTAAGCCAAATGTAAAACTAAGAACAAATCTGTGATGAGCCATGTAAGAAAAAGCAAACCCAGCAGTTACAACCTTGGAACGGTCAATCAGCAAAAGGGACAAAGTCATGTCACATTATCCTGCTACCTGGACAACCAGTAGAATTACCCTAATATTTGCTTGAGCGCTAGCAAGGGAGCTATACCACTACCATATTTAACGACTGTGGTACGTCGCGTCGAGGTATCAGACCCAGGGCCTCCCGTCCCGGAGCCGACACTCTATCGATTGCGCTACCAGGTCTGGTCGACAGTTATTTTTGAAATTGTTTTGATTTGATGATGTTTTCACGGTTACCAATGCCATTCTTTTTTTACTGAATACTTAAATAGGTTTTCAAACTAACGGTGCGAGGAAAAACATAAATCATAATCGCGATTAAATATTTTTTGATCAAAGAAAGGTGGGATAACCTTTAAATAATATCAATATGATGGCTTCTATAGTCTGAATATAAATGATAGTATAATGGTAGTGGCTGAGTGGGTGGGCTTGGTAAAAAAAATAGGGAAGCGATATTCTTTATCAGGGATTGACATCAGGAATTGGACATACGGAATTATTGGTTAAAACCAAAGAAGTATCTTTAGAACAGAGACATGCCACATTACATGTTTGTGTGAAATATGAATAGATACTTTGTCTGACTACTTTTGTGTCATTTATTTTAAAGGACCTGCTAAATTTCGAACCTTATTACTGTTTACAACAGACCTAGGTATATCAACGACCCGGAAAGAAACCTTCATTTCAAACATGTACATTTAAGAAACCAAGCCTGGTCACGTAGACCTGTTTTAAGGAGTGTTTATTCTTGATGATTTTTGAAATATTTAATATACACGGAGATACTAGTGGTGTGTGGAAATATTATTCTGGGAAAGGCAATGTAAGGAAGATATGCCGGGTAACTGGTATTTACAATAACGAGAGGAAGGCAATGGTACTTATGTATGGTATTGCAACATACGCAAATGTGTCCTCTCCCAGTGCTAATTATTATAATGAAACGGTTTTGAGTCTCAAAAGAATCTAAACTTTAAAATATCTGTCAGTTACACCTAGCTGATAGCGTGTTTTTGATCGGTTGGTTTATAAGTTCATCGCAATGCATCGAAGCGTTGTTATGCAGCTTTTCTTACCGTCGCTATGTGCCATATTACCACATGAAATCATGTCAAAAATCAGATTACCTAGCATGTTCCCGCTCCAGTTTTCTCAAGAACCACTTCTGACACAATTGATGTGATCTGAGATAGAAAATTTCCATTAACCAAAGGCGGGGATCGAACCCACACAATGATATACTCCTACCAGAGAGAAATGCCTAGCTAATCTTAGGCTTAAGACTGCGGCCTTCACTATCAGAGTGATGGATCAGTAAATACACATACTGATTAGTCGCATGAACGGATTTAGGATTTCTCTTACAGTGGTTGGGGCGTGTTTTTTCTGTAAGTTATGACAGAAGTTTTATTAAACACCTAACAAAACATAAATTCCAATTCACACCATTCAAAGCCATAGTTACTGCCATTTCAGTAAATTTAATATCTACAATTAATTCTAAAAATATCAACAGTGATGGAGAAGAAGACAAGTAATTCTACTTAAATATTATATATTAAATTATATATATATATATATATATATATATATATATATATATATATATATATATATATATATATATATATATATATATATATATATATATATATATAATATTTTTTCTGTATGGTTAAGTTATTTTCTTAGCGCTACACGACAATCCGCTTTTTGAGCAACCTGTTATAGTATAAAGAATACATCGGTTATAGCTTATGACATATTACACCATCGGTTATTCGAAGTCGTCAGGAACAATGCATGGGTGTGAATAATCCATATTGCCTTCACTTACAAAATTTTCCGACTAGGAGTCCGCCATTTTGAATTACGAAATTTTGTGCGTTATTGTGCAAGGATCAATGTATATACCATAATATTTTAACAGTGGAACATAAGAAAAGTTCATTGTTTAAGAAAAATAAAACATAACAATCAGGTATTTGTTTTAGTTTTCTTTTCATAATAATAACTAATCAAAATTTATGCATGTATGCACAAAGCATTGCCGAAAATACGTGAACATATTATCATCATGCAACATCCATTACAAGATGGATACAAGCACATAGTATTTATTCACTTAGTATTAAAATGTACCTAATCTGCATGTCCCCCAATTGCTGGGTCCCTTTCATGACTGCTTAGCTGATATTTCACCCGCTGTGCTTGTTATTTCTCAATTGCGCTGACGGTGATATCGGTCTGCATTTATACCTTCCCAACCTGACAGTTAGCCATACCACTGTGAGACAAAATGCGTACATGTCAATCTTAAATTGGGTTGTTCTTAATTGATGATACAGATAGATATCTTTTATAACCTTCAAATACTGGAGAGCATAGTGTATATGTACAATACAAGAACAATATAATACATTATTTAAATAGAACTACAATTTACACACTACAATGCATTACATTGAAGATGTTACGTAATAACAATAACAAAAACAAAAGACAAAACAAAAAACAAAACAAAAAACAAAAAAACAACAAAAAAACAAACAAACAAAACAAAAACAAACAAAAAAAACAAACAAAAACAAAGCGGTATACATAGTTATAACAAAAAAGTTAAATCAACTTACAAATAAATCATAGGCATAGCTTTGAGCATAGAGTCAAGACAGTAAACTCATAACAGAAAAAAGATCATATGAGTTTGTATTTACATATTTAGAAATAACACTGAGATTTAAACCTCATATGTAATATGAAACGTATTTACCAAGGCTGACAATGGCAGAACAATATATTAATCAATACAGCTGCAAGAATGTGTGCAATGTTCTACGCTTATCAAAAGCAGGATTATTGTTAAGTTAAGTTATTATATTATTGTTAAGTTAACAAGGCAATTTCGATTCATAAGAAATAATTCTCATAGTCTACCACACTAATAAGAGTAGACATTAACAGCAAGTACGTGCACATGCTAAGCGCTTCTGATTTAGCAGAATGTAGATTAATGCACGTTATACTAGCACTTCTAAAACAATGTGCACAACTTGGTAATAAAAATTCACGAGGGTTTCCGGTCTGTCTACAAATTAACGGTATATTGCCATTTTTGGTATATAAAGTAAAATATTACATGTTAAGAACTGGTTAAGTTAAGTATAAGGGGAAAACAAGTAAAGTGACGTTACCAAGTTGTTTGAATAGATTAAGACAGTTTTAGCTACTGGAGTGAAATAAATAAACGAAAGATCAAAGAAAGAAGGGTAGATATCGAGATAGCTAGCTTTTTACGACTCAGGGCGAAGGATTCGAGATGTAGGGCATATCAGGGTATCACAAAATATAACAAAAATGAAAAAAAGAAAAGAACAGAAATAAGAAATAAGAAAAAAAAAAGAAAGAAAAGTGCAGTAAAACGCACAACTCGTTATACAAACACTCGTTTTCTATCTGTGCCACGCTGCACAGTTAGCTATTATTAAACTAAACGTGGCTAATTAACTTTGAGGTCACAGTATATCATCACGCTCTGAGGTCGGAATCTATTTTAAGCAAAACTATGCATCCTGCTTGTATATAGATAATAGGAATTAATGAACATTTAGAGAGAATTCGGCACAATTTCTAATGTCTAGCAATTGAAGAAGTTTTTAGAATAGTATTTATTTAGACTAAATCACGTGTTTTATGCAGAAGGTATGCCCCTAATTCTCAAAGCAGAGATAAGGCTTTGTTAACATTTTTGATACGTGGACAGTTTTAGATACCATCTTTAAGACCAAAATAACGGGGAATGCATTGATCATCAACAAGAAATCAAATTAACCCTATGGATCTTTTTCTCTTTTACAATGTTCTGATTGTATGAGTGTGTGTGATTTTAAATTACAAATCTCCACATGTTATATAGTCTAATATTGTTTACTGCGGAAATTAGAAAGCTCAGTCAATAGAACATTTATCTTGTTACAAAGGACCAGCTCTGAACGACCGAATTTTTATCCGCTTTGTTTAACAAATGGTGATAGACTTTGGTAAAATAAGAACGGAGATTTGTCCGGGTGTGCAAACTTATTGACGGAGAATTGTCCGGCCCTGCAAATCCACGAACGGAGAATTGTCCGGCCCTGCAAATCCACGAACAGATAATTGTCCGGCCCTGCAATCCACGAACGGAGAATTGTCCGGCCCTGCAAATCCACGAACAGATAATTGTCCGGCCCTGCAATCCACGAACGGAGAATTGTCCGGCCCTGCAAATCCACGAACAGATAATTGTCCGGCCCTGCAATCCACGAACAGATAATTGTCCGGCCCTGCAATCCACGAACAGATAATTGTCCGGCCCTGCAATCCACGAACGGAGAATTGTCCGCCTGTGCAAATTTCACGAACGGAGAAATGTCCGGATGGAGTTTTGTCCGGACCCCTGTCTGAACCTTGTTGTACCACCTATTTCTACCTTCATTACTAGCACACATTTTATGTGTAGTTATAAAGGTATATATGCTTTGGAATTAAGTCTGCTTGTCATAATACTAATAGAGTGAAAATTCAAGAATCACTGTTATACTTTTAATCAATATGAGCTCCATATAACCGGATGGAATAAGGAGACGATGTATGCACTGGGCTCAATCAATAGAACGTTTGGCATCTCGTGTTAAGGTATCGAGTGAACAAACACTTAGACGTGATGCACTAATTTCTTTTATTAATTATTTGGGACTATTTATAAGCAAATTTTGTTTTTTGAAAAATAGTGTCTATCTAACGGTGTTTTTGTCAAATTAGGTTGTTTTTGTAGTACATTAATAGTTAACTGATTGGTTTGCCTGAACATCTTTGGTTTAACAATCACATTCATTCTGATTTAAAATTGTCAGCTAAATAATTCGTGCATTAGATATATTTTGAGAAGTGAAGATCGTTTTATGAGCTTGATATCATATTAATGTATTTTTTGTGTATTTGATTGGTTAAACAGAATATACATGAATTATACATGTGTTTTCGTAGGTGTCACAGTGACTGAAATTGTCAATATATTGCACCCCTGCATGTTTAATTCATTTTGTAAATAAGTTTTTATTTAAAAAAGTAGAGATGTATGTACAAGTATACTTAAAAATGCATATGATAATATGTTAATGTATTTTTCTATGTTGGAATGGTTTATACGATTATATTGTAATATAAATTATACATGTGTTTTCATTGACTAAAATATCTCTGCAGTGCACATCTCTCAATAATGTCAGCTTTGTTATACACTATGATGTATATGCTTCATTCGAGCAAAACACGTAAGATACACACTAGTGTCGATTTGCTTTTGCAATGTCATTGAAATAGGGAAGCATGATTGCATAAGACAGCAACAATTTTTATTGTAGCACATTTGTACGGAACAGTAGGGACGAATTTGGAAACATGTTGTTTCCATACGCTGAAATTTACTGTTGCGATGAAGGTACAATGTAAGTTATCATACATTCTGTTCAATACTGGCGTACTTCGCCTTTAACGAAGGTTATATCGTTTAGAGCCTAAACACATTTAGTAACTTTCTCCATTTGAAGATGCTGTTTTTTAAATCCATACAGACACTTGATTGGTTGTTTACATTAATTAAGATATTCAAATCATCATCTGAATTTGCAAACTTCTGACGGGTTAAAACGGCTAAAAAATGCAATGGTAGGTAACCAATTCGTAATACATATCGCAATAACTTAAACATTTTACCAGTATTTTATTGAGCAACATTCGATATAATCTATGGAGACACCTATTGCAAAACGACGAACTGGAAATATTATTGAGATTTTTACACCAAATTTACTTAGCACAGGAAGTAGATTGTTAGAATATAATAACACTATTATTGCATAAATATGTTTTATATTTAAAATGTAATTCTTTAAAATGGTTCTTTAAATGAAGCAGACATGTGCATACTTTGGTAATTAACAACTTTAAGTTTTAAAGTGTATTTTCAAGTGGTGCTTAATTAGCTAGTTGGCTCGGCGAGTAACAGTTAAATAGAAATGCCTGTCTGGGATACCGCCTGCGAGTGTGATTTCAAGTCCTGTTACTCAAATCACTTAATTAAAAGACCATTAGTCTTTCTGCATAGTTACACTAAATGCTCGTAAAAAAGCAGATTCTGCATTAAGTTGTAATTTATTATTAATTTAGTTAATCTTGAATTCATTTCAATAATGGAAATGCAACACAAAACACTTAAAGGTGGTCTGCATGTATTTTCATAGGCAATATATACATGCTCATAATAAAACAAATTTGGTTGCGTGCTTCGCGACCCCAAATCATTTAAATCGACCCAATATTATATTTAAAACGACTATTGTCTATTTTGGCCACCATCGCAATAGACCACCAGCTATAGGTATGACTGTAAAGATGTGATCGGTTACTGTGGATACGAAATAATGTTGACAAGCTGAATTTTCCCCAGCGGTTACCATAGAATAAGCGTCTAGTTATAAACGTATCGGCTGTGTTTCCAACGACCTCACGTGTATGGTATTGGATGTGTTGTAGTATGGCAATACTTGCCTCACTACTTCGATGCTTGACATCAAATGCTGACTAAGAAGCAAAGACAATGGAGTTACTACAAAATACTTAACAAATGAAATTCGATCTTCACATGGATGTATTTATTTAAATCATGCTTGTAACTAAACACGTGTTTCTTTTTGACCAAATATTATATGATCAATATTCTGAAGGGTAATTTGTGATTATATTATAGGCATTGACTTATTAAACATTGGATATAAACAGCTATCGAATGTTGAAATTATATGTAAGTATTTTAAAAGGTTGGAACAATTATTAATGTTGTTGTGTCTACCATATTTTTTGCACGTTGATAGTATTATAATGAAGAAATAATTTTTAAACAATAACTCATTTAAAAGATATCGCCTTTTTATTTTTTGTTTGTTTAAAGTGCTCAACATAATGTGTTCCAGTGATGTTTTAACCGTCTCACACCGTTGCCAATTTGAAAGGTGTATTCGTTTGTTGTGCCATAGCTACAAATATGCCAAAAGTATTCCAAAATGATTCTTCAAAGGAATGGAAAAACAACAATTTCAGCATTTCAAGAAAACTTAACAGACACAATTCGGATTGCAAAAATTAATGTGAGACCGTTATTCTTTTCTTTTGCATTCATATTTTAATATAACATATATATCAACAGTTAACATAATATATACTTAAGCAATTCCGTTGAAACTAGTTAGAGTTTAAACAGATAATACGCTAACAGAATATCAAAGAGGAACAAAGCCACATATATAGAGAATTACGAATAACTATTGTAAAAATATTCAAATTATTAATAAGTAAATACTACCTCGTTATTTTTGAGAAGTTTTTCTTTTCCTCGGTGCATTAAAGAATGGATAAGAATGTTAACATAAAGGTACTTATGATGTTTAATGATGCGAAGATAATCATTTCAGGAGTTTTTCAATAAATCTTTATTTTCATTTTCTTTTATCCGAACCAACTTATTTTCATATTGATAATGCAACTTGTTTGATAATGCCTTGATCCAAATGTACACGGTCGTGAATTGTTTTTAAACTCCTGCCGAATATATGTATAACAAATAACAAGTATATGTTATACTGAAATCGAGAAGGTAAGCAAGTATATGTGCATGTATTTTTAGTTAAGTTTTTGGCATATTTAAGTACAGCATATCAAATCCATTCAATCAATCAATGGGAATGGTTATTCAACTTGTACAATCACAGCAGCTCTTTAGACCAGTTGTCAAGAAACTGTTTAAACACCATTTTCTTATTTTTGTTTAATAAGGTCATACATTTGACATGAACTGTGTTATCTCTCATTAGCGAGGTTTTTGTTAGACACATAATGTAACCAAGTTAGTGAATGTTTTTTTAGCATTTTATAACGTCTTTTTTCTTGCAACATGCATATGAAATACGGTAGGTATAAAATAAAAGTATTCAAGTATAAAATAAAGGCATGTTAGAAATTTTATGACAATAAATGAGGAAACAGTATTTTTTAATAATTTAGAAAAATACATGAAACAGTAACTACCCATAAGGGAGTGAACTCCCACATTTCCCTGAACTGTATGTACATATATATTAGTCTGCACCTTTTTTCACGTGACGTGTTAATGGCACGATTCTTTCTTACAACAACAAAATTTGTTTATGACATGCCCTTTTTAATGTCATTTAAGTAATCTTTTACAATGGCATTTTACTATTTACACAGTTTACTCATGCTGGTTATTCGTCACAAAATAAAGAAAACCAAACATACTTTTGAGCAATTTAGCATTTTAAAAGTCTTCAAGAAAATTTCCATTTACAGTACTGGAAAAATAACAAAATATATGGCCTAATTAGCTTCCGCATGAACTCAAATATAAGGCTGCTGAAAGATATGACATATACGAGCATATATATGCTTAATCAATATATTGATTCATGAACAATATTTTTACGGCTTGCACTTTACAGTTTGCGATATATTTCGCAAGCCAAATGCATTATTTGCTAACAGAACTCTATGCAATTCCACAGCCAGCACCCGACGCCATAATGGTCTGTATATTATTTATTACACTTTGTCGTGTTAATTCTTGTCTACAAACAAGCTTTTTAGCAAAAGGAATAAGCATGTGTGTCACATTTCCGTTCATCATAAGGGGGTTTAATTGCATTCAAAGGAAGTCGTAGAAATAGAGAAATGAAACATAAGATTCTTCTAGGGAAGTTGACTGTCTTCTTAGGAAATTATGTTTTAAGTCTCCTAAGTACTAAATCTTACACATGCTGTTGATGATTAACTGTAAAAACACACAAATGATTTAAGATATATATGTATTCAAGTGGTTTTTTTATACTGAAATCATTTTCTTATTCGGTATACCGTGTTATCCATAAAATTATAACCAAGAAAGCTAAAGAGATAGCAATGTTTATTTATTTCCTTAAAACAGTGAAATACGATAGATATTTTCATATCTCCTTATAAGAAATACCACGCATTTCGTCAGTTAAATTCAGACGTGTGTTTCAGAAAGGAATTGCAATGGTGCAGCATGCCGATAATGGCCTTAAGACAAATGCTTCTCTTCATTAGAATGTTAATTCTAACATTGACTTTAAATCGATTAAATGTGTCGTAATATCAAGTTTGGCGCTTCTAATTTTAACAACAAGTTGTTCTAGCACCTCTTTGATGTCTCCATTTCTGAAGAGTGAAAAAGGCTGATATAACTATGTAAAGTATTTAACAGAAATACACAAAGGTAAAAAGAGCCGTCAGTGTATACATTATGTTATTTACTTGACAGCAAAACTTAAATAGTATATCATTTTAAAGTGTTGTATTTTTTATTATTAAATCTAGTAGGATTCAGTGCTTTCGATAATGCCCGTTTTTTTCTTCAAATGTGTTTCATCAGAAAGCACGTGAACTGTATTTAAGCATTTGCTCTACACCATGACTAAATTTTTATGGCAAAGACAATACTCCGCTTGCTCGAATATTTATATAGTCGATTAAAGTTTTCTTTATTTAAGATGTTATAGAAACAAAGTCCGTTTCACATATTTTAACACAACGCTCGGAACTAAGAAGTGTTCAGACTATATACTGCACAAGACTGTAATGGATTTGCGCCATAATTAGCAAGAACATTATTTAATAGCTTTCGGCGTCTACGCCATAAATACACAACGATTAACTAAGAAAACGTGATATGTAAAAACGTGTTGATGGTGCACAGTCTAGGAAAAGACATTTTCTCGACAAATGGACACAATTTACCACTGTCTACATGGCTAGTTATGTATAGGTATATGAGAAATATGTTTGCAAAAACCAACAACAACATAACAGCGTTAGCGTAAAGGTCTAGGCAGATAAAGGTGGACTTTACTTCAAAGAAATAGGAACTGAAGTCGTAACATGGATTGTTATTGAGGTATATCGCAATGGCTCTCTTGTGAGCGTTCGTGGTCTAGTGGTTAAGACGTTGGACTCCGGATCGGAGGGTCCCGGGTTCGAACCCCGAAACTGACCACGTGATGTTAGTCCTTGAGCAAGACTATTTGCTGCACATTGCTTTAGGTAATCAGTACCTTAGTACTGGTTCTACTCAGGAAGTGGACAGTCGAGAGGGATTAATATAAGTTAAAAGAACTTTATTCTTAATCGACTATAAATAAATATATTTAAACTAATGTCTCTCTAGCTTTAAACTACTGATTTACCTATTGAAGATTTGTTTTTGGTCAATAATGCATACTTAATATTAAATCAATTAAAATACGTTACAAAGTTGCAAAAGAAAAAATAAAGTTAAATATCGATTTTAAGATATTAAAGTTAAGACATAAATAAGAATTGACACAAAATAAACCAAATCATCTGTTTTCATTTGTTAGTGACATGTGTTTACATTATATACAAATCATACAAAGGTATTAAAATAACACAGCACAGAAAAAATAACACCGGCCCAACGGTGCAATAACCTTCGTCAAGATCAAAACCAGCCAGTATGTGTTACGTAACATTATTAACCGTTAATTTGCTAATAGTATAACTAGTAAATACCATTGCGGCGGTTATATTTAGTAAATAATATTGCAACGGTAATAGTGTGGTTAATATCTGACATTAGTTAGATTCACTTGTTGGTGTGCTAAACATTTCTTTAGTTTAGACATATTGGTTCCAATATCAATATATGTTATACAATGCAATTGATAAAATTAGGAAATGGAAGATATGATCTTATTGTATTTCTTTCCTTAAGGTAACATTTCTTTATCCTTTTTATGTCAGGTTCGGATCCTGAACTTTTCAGATGGGGCTGGGGGTGGGGGCGGGGTGGGTGTAGAGGTGGGGTGCGAAGACCGAATTTGACATACGTCCTTGGCGGGAGGCGGTGCATACTATCCCGGAAAAAATCTTTCTAAACTGTCAGAGATGAGTTTCGGACAAAAGATAAAAAGTTTTAATGGTTTTATTAAATTGAATCTGAAAGTGTGAAAAATGCGAAGACATAAACCTTGAGCAATATAACTTTATTATTAAAACTGGTTCAAATTCTTCCAAAAATATGTCGAAACAGGCAAACGCATACTTCCCTTCAAATTGGACTATAAAATACACCTAAATTACATGTGTAGGTCCATTTTCCCACCCTTCGTCGTTGGCATATATTAGGAAAAGGAAATAATTATATAATTATAAAAAACAAAACCTTACTATCTTAGCGCATTTTTTTCAGCAAAGAACCATTCTAGTATCTCCCAATATTATGCTTTACAAATATACAGTACTATTTCCTGAATTTAGATTTATGTTGGATGTTCGAGAATGTGCGATGTAGAGAATTTATGGCGCTTAGAACTAAAATTCGTCTTATGAAAAATACAAACATACTATTGCTAAACATTGAGCTTCCTACAGCTGCAGATCACTAAATTATAAAATTATCACAATGAAACAATATGCCTTTCCTTTTCTCTTTTTTTTGCAACTTGACACATAGTTCTTTAAACCTGGGTTATTGCTAAAACGGCGTATGAACAAAATACTTTGATAACAAAATTTATTCTGTTCATATTAGCAAAGGCGGACAAACACACTTGTGATTTTCCATTGCCTATAAATCCCTTTCTGATTAATTGTCCACATTTTACAATAATGTTTATTTGGTTCGCACAGTTACGTCTCGTAAATAAAATGATAATAACTTTGGGTCTTTTGCATTGTCGTACTAGTTATACCCAATCGGAACACTTCGGATAATTCATGAATCATCTCTCGGATGTATGTAGGTAGTCGGATCACCTCGGCCACTTATCTAAATGGAACTTCTTTTGAGACAGACGTCAAAACAAAGATGGCAGCTCGGGTGACAGCTCACTACAGTACGATGCCAGTAAAACTTAAATTTGTGGCGGCTTCAAATTTAAATCATCAGATTTAAATTTACCCCGCGCAGCAGACACAGAGCTGTCAAACGATGGCAATGTTTATGTTTTGTGCGAACTACTTAGGCATATTCTTCTTCCGACTTCCGGCGAACAAAACGATCGTGATCATTAAGTATTATTGCACCAGATACATCCGAGGGATGATTGTCCCGAGGACGGAATTACCCGAGAAGTTCCGATTGCAATTATACCCTTTACGTCAGGCAAAGATAGAGTCACCAATGTCGTCTCGAAAAGTGAAAATCAAATGTGCTTCTATATCGGGGTATAGGCATCTGAAATGTGTTGTACTTCTGAAAAAAGCAGTTTTGTAAATGTAATTACAATTGGCCAACGTTATATGCAGGTTTCGTACAATTATTAATGCATTTAACGCTCGTAGCGATTTTTTTTCAGGAAACCGCAATGACTCACGTCCCAAACAATAGGACCCAAGATCACGAGAATATCTACTTCATTAACGATGAAGAACGTTTCCTGTCCAAACTGACTCACTGGGAGGACCTTCTTGTCGGAGCATATTTAAGCATCATTTGTGAGTATCATCATCATCATCATCATCATCATCATCATCATCATCATCATCATCATCATCATCATTATATCATCATCATCATCTTCACTGCCACGAACAACATCTTCAACATGGTTAACTTTCTGCCTTTCTGGTTAACTACGAAAACAAGACAAGAGACAAATGAAATAATATTTAGGCAAGCACAAAGCAAATGTATTAATTTAAAAGGGACAAATACACTGAGGCAAGACGTTCAACAATTAGGGGAAAAAACATTAGTTAAATTATTCTTTTAGAATATAATATCCATATGTCAATTTTTAAGATGAAGGTATAAACATTCTGCCTTATCCATTAACATATCTATTTTTTTAAACCAGTGTTCATATTGTTTTCTCTATTCTTCAAAGTTTGAATTTGATTTTAATGCCTGTGTAAGTTTTGAACAAGAACATACCAAATGTTGTAACACTTAATATGTCTTATCGTATGATTTTATCCGTTATCGCATGCATTTACCACATCCAACCCAACTTTTATTACTTTATAGAACTAAGATAGAGCATACAAATAGCCCTGTTTGACATTGAATCTAACCTTAAATGAGCACAACACGTAAGTTTTTGTTTTTATCTGAAACAGATGTCGACACGAAATTCAGCCTTGTATGCGCGCATGTAGCAATCCTGTAAAAACAAAGTAACAAAGTTTAAGCAACGTTTTTTATTTCCTGACTGAACCCTATATATAGAATCAATCAAAATGCATTGAAGCGTACATAAACCTTAGATATTATCTAATATTGTCATTTTAGTAACTTTAAGCAGTATCCGAAAGAAAATCAATAATGATAAGCTAACTGAAAATGTACCTGTCTCGAATAAGACTTTATCATATGTCGTTCTAATGCCTGGTCCTGTTGATTTACATACTACGCCTCCTCAACCTTAAAATTTTGTACGACCGCATGACAGTATATCTTTTGTGTGTCTCGATAACACTTCATTTTTTACTTATCGGAATTTATTTATTCTTCTATGGATAGTTAAATAGGAAGGTTAGATTTCTCAGAGTTAATTGTTTTTTTCTCGAGTCCTTGCCTTTTGTTACTTTGTTCGAAGCAAATACATGTACTAGCAGTAAACTCCTTTTTAATTATAAATCGTAATTAATTCATCTCCGAATCCTTTAATGTGTAATTGTGCTTGAACGCGAGGCAACTTAGATCACTTTGCTAATTCCAAAGTTATTGTCGTTTTTAAAATAAATTCATTAATTGCTGACAGCACAATTTCTTTCATGTCTCTGTGACCAGTTCTCATTTTGCTATTGTATATAAATGAATGTGCGGCGAAATCTTAACTTTAATTTTGCCAAAAAAAAAAAAAAAAAAAAAAATGGCATTACTTAAAGATCCTCTGTCGACAGTTCAAAAATCACGGTTGTAAAAATTATAAGATAAAACACGACAGGCCAAAAGTTGCAATAATGATAAATCAGGTGCTGGATATTAATACAGGTTTTCACTACTGTTGCATACGAAAATATTTTTATTCTGTACGCTGATGATAGCACAATATCATTTTCTCATAAATATCCAGATTTTATTTCTCAAAAGCTTACTTGTGTTCTATACACACATGTTCAACATGTTAATGTTTGCTATGAATCTACCGCTTCATCTGCGTGGGTTCTGTTTATTTAAAAATTAAAACTGAAGAAGGTAAAAAAGCTGATTTTTTTTTAGCTTGAACCATTTGTTGTTGAATGACCGTTAGAGATGACATCATGTATATATTTCTAATTATAGTAATTTTAACTATAGTGACGTTACATGCTTTAAACGAATTAATTGTAAACTATTTTTTATGGAAGTATTCATCTCAATATATCTTTTGATATATACGAATATTTTTCAAAATGCAAGTAGGAATATATTATTTACATGCTTTACCCATGTGGGATAACCCATGCAAGATAAACATTGTTAACCAAAGCTACCTTTAGTAACATTTTCGACTGTTCTATCCAGTTAGCGCTGTCCACACTTGTTAATATGTGATATAGATATATGTTTAATACAGAATGTTGATTTGAAACCTATATTTTAAACCTTTCAATGAGGTTGACAGGACAGAACAAATAAACTGACAAAACACTAAGCCGAAGTGAAATATATCAAACGGCCTACGTATACACTAGAGCCAATGCCTTTATCGATAATATAGTGTTTAATTTTCCTAACTTGTATCCATTTGTACCCAATAGGAAAGTAAGATTAATATTTGGAACCGTCTTTCAAAAGGGACTCACATATAACTTCCTTGTTCATAAAAAATCACCTTCGAGTGTAGTCAAGATGAAGCACGCAATCACAAGAAACGTAAACATTTACTTGAACTTGACACAGAAGTAGACATTCGCATGTCCTGCGATAATTTCGTGCAGCATCCATCGATCAATTAAGATTTAATCATGAAAGAAACCGATAGCAACATTCATTTCTTTCTTTGCGAACGTCAATCTTTTAACACGTCTGGGACCCATGTTCTTAATGTAATTGATGTGATCAGTGGCGAGTCACCGGGACAATCAGTAAAGTAATCAGCAAAAGTAGTAAAATCTATCCTTCTGTCTAGGCTTGGTGATATTTTCATCAATGAGCATACTCTCGGCAATCAATTGTAGAGGTCACATAACTTGCAGGGTCATCGGCTACAAATATCACGTTATCCGGCAATAATTAATCTCAGCGGCTTCTTTAATTGGCAAATTTACACGTTATATTTCAAGGCGGTAACTGCTGTTTTTTTCTTTAGTGAGTTATGTCTTGTCAATGTGTTTTTGTCACGTTTACATTTACCGCGTTTGCCTTTGGCTAGAGGTAGATTAGATTTAAATATCTGTGGAAATTTTGATAGGACATTTTCTTATCAACCAATCTATAGTAGACTCTCAATTGTTTTACAATGGCAATGTTGACGGAAAGCAATTGATATTGTAGTCGCATGTTGAACTCTTTTTTCTTCAAAACATTACCAGTCCATAAAACAAGGTTTATTTAATTTTCGGTAAAACCCGCTGATTTTACGAATTTTATCGTCGACATTATTGACAGTATAGAATAAAATGTAAAGATAACATTGAAGAATAAATATACCGTTTAACTTTCGGTGAATTAACTTTTATGTGACTATGTCATTACTTTTAATTTTTGGAAAATGAAACTTTGTTTTTGTGTTTATGTTTCAATGTTATTTTTTTCAGAAACATAATCCGGTACTTTCGCATCACATGTTTCAAATAAATTTATGTTTAAAAATAACAAATAGCACGAGGCCAAAGCAACAATTAGAACTTACGCATTTTCTGTTCAAGACTTAAAGTTTTTGGGTTGTTAATTAGTTGATGTACCGTTTTAATATGCATCGAATGTGTACATTATTGTAATATAATGTTCAAATCCGTCATGTTTTGTACTGTTTGCATTAATATGTCTGCCACATGGGGCGGACCACATTCTGGCTGTAATTCATTAACCTTTTAAACTTCCAAACTTATATTTCATTCTGTTGACTGTTTGTTTGTTTGTACACAAGCAAACCGCCTTTTTTATTTTGGTGTGTTTGTTTGTAATTTAGACTACTTGTTACTAATTGTGCTAAACCTGTTTTGTTTCGAGACATGCTTCTAGTCACACAATGGTAAACTGATTTTCTTTAATATCAATTAGTTTATATTTCTATTTTCTTATTTTCTTATTTTCCTTTATTTTCTTCTTTTTATTCCGTTTTCAATATGTGGTATTCAATATGTTGTTTGTTTATTTTTCTAGGTATATCAGCAGTGTTTCTTAACACAATGGTCATCTACACATGCTTCAAGAACTGGACATCTTTGGTCATGTCAGACTTTTACATCTTGAACCTTGCCTGCAGTGATGTCTTATTACCTCTGAGCAGTTTTCCACTGTCCATCTTCTCATCATTTAAACATACTTGGAGCTTCAAAAACATAGGTAAGGCGAGGGCGAGGGAAAGAGCAAACTAGAACCGGTATTCACCAACCGTTCTTGCGTAAGAATCGCGCAAGTCATGGATTTCAATCCACTATCTCTTCATTATGTATTTAGCTTTATATTTGTATTTTTGCATGGCACTTTAACATTGCTACTTTCAGCTTAAAGTGAAGCTTCATAAATAAGTTGTAATTTTGTTGGTATGAAAATTGTGACTTGGGCTTAAGTCACGACTTAGGCTTAAGAATGGTTGTTGAATACAGGCCTAGGACTGCATCGATGTCATTATATATATATTAATACTGAAATTAGAATAATAGAAGCAATCGTCAAGTGAATTTTGTTATATAGGTAATTTATTGGTGTATTCTTTAAAATTTAACACATACAAATATTTTTGTCGTTGCAATGAGTTCTAGAACCTATAAATATCTATATTTCGATTTAATTGCATGTAAGCGAACAATTATGAAATAATTGTAATAAGGATATTACATTAAAACATAATGAAAGTGTCGGTATTCGCGAAATTTATTGACTTGTCTGAAAGATTTAATAAAGGTTATAGATGATAATGATAGAAATGCCGCTGCACAGTATCGGCGAAAAATGTCGGCAATCCTTAATATATGTTACGCGCCGTTTGCAGTTGCAATATCTAAACTTGTCAGAAAGAGTTAATGGAAGTAGCGTGTAGTTTAAAGGCGAGATAAATTGACTAAATTGATTAAGTTAAAGTATGCAGCTTGTAGTTTTAAGTTGAAATACTTATAAATATCATGTGTTCAACAACACTGTTTTTATAGTAGTTATATTAAGCTATTTGTAATCGTCTTTTGTGTCAAATTAAACATGATGGTTAGGGCGCCGATTTGTAACTCCTTTAACGGCTAAGCCTCTTACCTGTTGGGCTTGAGTCCTGTTCTGGCCGAAGGACTTAATGTGTGAAGTTATTCCAGCTGATCTGCTGTGCGCCGGTGGTTCTACCCAGACGTTTGTCTTCCTTTGACAAAAAAACAACAACAACAACACAGGTGAACGTCGCTATAATGATCATAACTGGTCGCTGCGATGTATCTAAAAAAACAAAAAACAACAACAAACATGATGGTAACAGGGTCCGTAAGGTTATTAATTACATGTTAAAACACAGCCGTATTGTCATCATAACTGTATTTTAATATTATTTATATGCGCTTGTTTTTTTTCTTTCAGGCTGTACCATGTACGGTTTATCAGGGTTTTTCTTCGGCCTTGTGAGCATATCAACATTAACGATGATGGGAATCACACGATATATTAGCATCTGTCAGCCACATATAGGTACGTTTTTGTAAGTTGGGAAATATATCATAAACGCCTTTTCATTAGTATATACGCTAATTGTACGTCATTAATTAATTTGGTAATTATGTAAATGATGATGATGATGATGTTGATGATGATGATGTTGATGATGATGATAATGTTGATGATGATGATGATGATGATGATGATGATGAAGATGATAATAATAATAATAATAACAGTATGATTATTATTAATAATCATGATTATTATTACTATATAATAATAATAATAATAATGATAATATGATGATGATGATTATTATTATTGTTATTATTATTATTGTTATTATTATTATTATCATTATTATTATTATTATTATTATTATTATTATTATTATTATTATTATTATTATCATTATCATTTTTATCATTATTATTATTATTATTATTATTATTATTATTATTACATGTATTAGCCTACCAAATCTCAGATGGCAGACCTCCCGAGTTTTTGCCCTGACCGGGACATGAAACCACTCACTGAGTGGTATACATTTGATTTCAACGTATGCCTTTCAAGCTTACATAAGTTGTCACATCTTATAAAAAGGAAACTATATCGCATTGATTATATGCAATTAACGTTTGTATCAGTTCGATTTTAATCAGACAAGAACAATTTATCTTGGGGATGTATATGCTATATTTCACGAAGCAAAGAAATTATTCATAGAAAAATTGTTACTTGTAAGATTTCATTTGGATTTGGTTAAGCTTAGAAATGTCATAGAAGTGAGATATATATTAAGACATTATGGATATTGAGATGTAATTAATTCAGATGACATTTTAGTTTTCGGAAATAATGATAAAATAAAGAGTTACTGACAAAATATTGTCAATGAAATGTCAGAATGACATCGTTCAGAACGAGCAAGGATTACATATTCGATCGCCTTATCCCAAATAGGTTTTTATACATCCGAACTGAATGCAATCTATTTTTTTTTATTTAAGATGTCAACAAAAGGGGGATAACCCGCAACATTATAATCGGAACATATTTGTTCTCTCTCGTGTGGTCGTTAATACCTCTCAGCGGCTGGGGCTCGTACACTGCCGAGGCGTACGGGACATCATGCACACTGCAATGGGACCAGAACCGGTCCTTCATTACGCTAATGTCTGTTTGCTGTATCGTCACGCCTTCCGTCGTCATGGTACTCTCATACGGACTCATTTTGCTTAAGTGTCGACGCAGTAACAGGAACATTACAACCTGGCAGAACACACGTAATGGGAAATTGTCCAGAAAAGAGTCTTATCTCATTAAGGTAAAGTTGAGTCCGTGCTGCGAACAGACATTAATTATGTTTTACAAGTGACATACAAGTTAAGAAAAACATGTGTTTGCGCTGATATAGTTAATATAAACATATTCTATAACCCCTCGCTTTCCAACTTTTTTTGAAATATTATTTTAGCGATATCGCCGCGAGTCAATATATAATTAATTCATATAAGCATAGCAACCGGATCATTGACAGAAAACAATGTGGTATGCCTGTTATTAATCTCCTAACCTAACAATTATAAAGTTGGAAAATAATCTCGTCTTAAAGTCCTATTGGACTAATCTTTTAAATAAAAAAACTGAAATCGTTTCTTTTGCTTGCACTCGTCTTGCTTGAGCACTCCATGATTTTTAACCTAACAATTTATTAAGATAATTATTTTGTCGCTGATTTACCCAAGATATTTGCTGAAATTGATTGCTTTACTTTATATCTTAACATCTAAATGATTTTATGTACATTCTATTCCAGATAACATTTGCTATGTGTTGGGCCTTTCTTATTTGCTGGATGCCCTATGCCATCGTATCCATGTGGACGGCATACGGAGACCCACGAATCCTTCCCATCCGTATGACAGTGGTGGCGGTGCTTCTGGCAAAATCCTCAATCGTTGTGAATCCGGTGATATACTTTTTACTGAGCAAGAAATTCCGGCCCATGTTATCCGAGTCCTTTGGTGTGCTTTGGTGCAAGCTGTCCTGTTTGAGGGAGGCTGTTGAGAAACTCTACCGCAGGGGATCACATGATCAGATCTCGGAAGAGACGCGAAGCAAATTTGATGATAACAAAGCAATGAGCTCAAACAGTGCATCTATAAATATGGAATCGTTAACTTTAATCAAAGTGAAATCGCTAGAAAAAGGTCTTGGAGATGTGTTATTGTGATAGCGTTATGCTGTACCAGACAGTTTATATTGACATAATCGTTTGCGCATAAGTATTTTTGGTATTAAGATATAAGGAGATTTGCTCATTCATAAATCTAAGTTGTATAGTTTGTCTGACGTGTGACGTGTAAAGAATTTACATTGATTAATCCGAAAACTAAAGGTTAAATCATTATCACGTGGTCAATCAATCACAATTTGTGACAATCAACGGATATTGTGACTTAATTATATGTTCCTCATTGTCACGCTTCTTTTCTTTATTGCTACTTTCTACTATGTTATATACGAGCTTTGTTGCATTTATAGGATATATATATCAGTTTACATTATTGTAATATTTATAAATGTTGAATCTGCGTAATTATACAATCAGAAGAGGTATGTTTTGGGCTCTCGGTACAGGTCGGTAAATTGCCCCCTTGTTGTTTTGTCCAGCAGGCTAATTGATTCAATAAAGATTGGGTTATTTCAAGTCCATTTACCCAAAATTGCAACCCAATTAGACTTTATGCTTTAAATACAATGGCCAACTTAATTATGCATTGATGCAATGGGGTAGATTTTTTATCTTAAGTTCTAAATTAAGACTGTATAATATGGGCTTGATATGCTGGAAAAGAAATTATGATAATAATGACAATGCAATCAAAGGATACAAATATAAAAGTATTTATCAAAACAGAAAGTGTAAAGCACCATTAAATTGCGCAGCCCATTTAGAGTATAAGGAGTAAACGGGTTCCACTTAGGGTTAGAAAACACTTGGGTGCATTTATCTAAGTTGGGTACATTTATCTAAGTTGGGTACATTTATCTAAGTTGGGTACATTTATCTAATAACCCAGTGGTTTGATTCAATCGGAACACCTCGGATAATTTACGAATCATCTCTCGGATGTATGTAGGTAGTCGGATCACCTCGGCCACTTATTTAAATGGGACTTCTTTTGAGACAGACGTCAAAACAAAGATGGCAGCCCGGGTGACAGCTCACTACAGGACGATGCCAGTAAAACTTCAAATTGCGGCGACTTCAAATTTAAACCATCCGATTTTAATTTACCCAGCGCAGCAGACACGCAGCTGTCAAACGATAGCAGTGTTTGTGTTTTGTGCGAACTACTTAGGCATATTCTTCCTCCGACTTCCTGCGAACAAAACGATCGTGATTTCATTAAGTATTATTGCACCAGATACATCCGAGGGATGATTGTCACGAGGACGGAATTACCCGAGGAGTTCCGATTGTGGTTTGATTGACAAAACAGTTTTCGTAGATTCTACACTTTCAAAGCACCGAAAGTAAACAGACGTTTACTATGACGTGAAGTAGGTTGTTTGTTTTTTTTTCAATTTCCTTTTGTTACAAGGTTCCTTTGCAACTCATGTACTTGAATCAACGTTCCGTAGCGGTTAGAGTCGCCGACTCGTAATTCCTCAGCCCTTCAACGCGCGGGTTCAAACCCCGGTCTGAGTGAGAACGGTTGTGTCGGCAGGTCTTTCAGCTTACCTGCAGTGCGCCGGTGGTTCTACACAGACATTTGTCAAATGTCTTGATCCAGCAGTAATAAGCTGGGTGTTGACCATTTTCTGTAACTGTGTTGGTGCGATGAAACAAAACTAAAGTGATTATTTGCCAATCTGTCACTTTAGCTCATTTTAGTTTAGTAATCTTTATTATTATTCACGTGTAATGTGTTGTTGTTTGATAGATATTATTTATATTGTTATGCGATACGTATTGACTATGTTGTTGTTGAACACCTACACATCGAAAGCAAAGTAGAATTTTACAATGTTTGATAACATATCTATACATTACAATTCAGACAGTTGTAAATAAAGTTTTTATATTTATACTAGAGTGGGTTATGATTTTTATACAGTTCATAGACCGCAAGCATTATCATAAATGCAAGCAGGAAAACAATACACATGCCATTTTATATCATCAAGGGGCGTTTTATTATACTGTTGCATTGACTGTTTAATAGTTATATCGTTATTTGTTATGCCTGCAAGCAAGCATTATCATAAATGCAAGCAGGAAAACAATACACATGCCATTTTATATCATCAAGGGGCGTTTTATTATACTGTTGCATTGACTGTTTAATAGTTATATCGTTATTTGTTATGCCTGTTTTTCGCACACATGATGATACTTGTATTAATGAAATAAAGGTTTATAGTGAACAACGGGTTCTGTGTGTCTCTTAAATCCACGTATACAGAGTTTCAAAAGGGATCAAACATAAGCGAACATAATATTGAAGTGTCTGATGTTATAATATACCAATCTTAATTTGATGCCAACATCATTTATCGCATTTAGTGCAAAATAAACAGAATTCAGAGCGCCTCCCGCTTTATCCCCCTTTTGCGGGAGAGAGAGAAAGAGACAGAGACACACACAGAGAGAGAGAGAGAGAGAGAGAGAGAGAGAGAGAGAGAGAGAGAGAGAGAGAGAGAGAGAGAGAGACAGACAGACAGACAGACAGACAGACAGAGACAGAGAGAGAGAGACAGAGATAGAGAGACAAAGCGACGGCGACAGAGACAGATACACAGAAAGACACAAAGACAGAAAGAGACCCACACAGAAAGACACAGCGAGAGAGAGACAGAAGACCCACACACAGAGACAGAGGGACATCGAGACAGAGAGAGACACAGAGAGAGAGACAGACACAGACAGAGAGACAGAGAGAGATAGAGAGATAGAAAAAGAGAAAGAAAGAGAAAGACGAACGAACAGCTGGGAGGCCAAATATATAGACAAACAAAGCGAAAGGGATTCCATTATCCGATTTAACAAAATGGATCATAAAAAGGAATGTTTCAATTTGATCTCTTAATACGTTATTTCAATTAAAATAAGAAAATAAGTTGAGAAATAAGGGGCTGTTTGAGTGAATAAAAGGGTGTTCAATCGGGAAATATCTATCAGCATGCAGAAGTTGTTAATGACGACGCGATATAAATGCTACTGTCATTTCAACATAGTATTTTAATTCATAATGTGAAACAGAAATATATAGGGAGCGGACAGAAATAACCAAATATTTAAAATTGAGTTTTTTAGAAACTAAATGTATACATATGTTTAAAGTTTTACATTACACGGCGCAATTTTCATTATTACTCCAATCTAGAGTAAAATGTTTCCCCAAGGACCTTTAAAGAAAAAAGATAAATAGATATATATCAGGGTGTTTCATAATATCTGTGACCATTATAAACACTTCTATTTGATCATTTTTAAACATATTTTACCGTTTTATGCATAAGAAAGAGGTTGACGGAAGAACTATTTTAACACGCATAAAAAAAAAATGTTAAAATCATGACATCATTGATGATGTCATTTCTTGTTGATTCTTTTACAAGATGGCACTGTCAAAGAAATAATGTTCTGAACTTGTAAAACTTTACTTTCAAAGTGATTTTCCTACATAAGTCATCAGAGCTATGAAAAACAAGGATCCAGAGTTGAGGATAAGAAGAAAATTTATGAAATGACTGCAGATTTAAAGACACAGGGTCCACAGTAGACGAAAGACACAAAAATCCTGGTCAACAAAAATCTGTGAGAAGTTGAAAAGATATCAAACTGGTGAAGACAGTTATTGAAAAAACATCGCACACGTCTATTCGTTTATTTTGTTAAGTCTTAAGTGACATCACTAACTCTATGAGGTCTACGCGTGTCTAAAGAATTTTGAATTATGATTTTAAACTGAAGGCCTGCATTATTTCTAACATGCAGGGGCGCTACTTAAATCTCTGGAATACAAAGTTGGTACCAGCTTTACTGCCTAGAGCCTCCCCCATGCCCTGGATTTTTATTGTGGGGATCTAAGAGATATAGTTTACCGACTTACATCAAAAACAAGCGTCGAACAAAGGCTGAGAGGTAGCGAGAAATCTGTGCCACTGGCAATGATTGAATGATTCAAAAGAGTCTAAAAATATAGTTGCTAAAATTGGATATATCCAGTAACTATATCAGTCACATTTAACTTAAAAGTCCACGGGAACTGTCAAGTAGACATATGTCGTTTTCATGAGGAACAAAACATTTCAATTTAAAAACAAAATCGTGGTAATTGCTTAACTCACTATAATGGCCTAGTTTTCTTACACAGAAGTGATTTATAACTTAATAGACATCTAATTTGCAGCAATCGAGCTTACATAACGGCACATCATTTTTATTTATGGACTTTTTTTCTTTGTGAAAGACATTAACGCCAATGCCTATAAGTAAAGATATAATAAGGGCCGTTGAATTTTGAAAAATATTTATTGGCTGGCATTTGAAAAGTATTAATTTATAAATAATCGGGTCGTAATATTCTGTTTGTCGGTTCTCAAGCTTGTCTACTTTTCCTCGCCTTTTCTCTCTACTACCTTCTTTTACATCACGTTTAAATCATTAGAAATCTTATAAAAACGGCAACACAAAACAGTCATTGATTAGCATTCACTTGCTAACAGTATTATTTGCATGATCGGGATATGCAGCATTTCCATATGTAATCTATAGTCAACTGAAGGCCGCCATTATTTGCGTTTGCGTTACGCTAATAGATAGTGTACAGGGGAAGGAACTTTTAAAGCAAATCAGCATTCTTGTACCTCCTTCTAGTGCGCAGTAAATACTTTGTTGGTATTCTTATTTTATTGACTTCAGTATATTTTCGTACCCATCATTGTTACAATGCTACCTGTGATCTATATTGTCATCTTATTCATTTAAACATGCTTGTTTGCTCAAAGTTTCCTCTAAATAACATTGGAGTTTGCTACTTCAGTCACCGATATTACAACCCATCATTAATATTCCATCCTTAAAAAATGAAGTATATTTCTCTCTAAGGTATTCGGGAGTATGTTTTCTTATTTCTGACCACAGATAAGCTATTACAACAATAACAACAAAATCAGAATAGCAACAAAGCGTGTGTCCACTGTGCAATAGGCTGGTGGTGCTGCGAATATTTTTTCGAAAAGACTGGCTAGTCATAACTACACCTAAGACAACCCCCCCCCCCCCCCCCCGATTTTTTTCTCTTATGTCAGTATTTTGTTTCCTTCAACTAGCTGTCTAAAACGAACTTTCACTCCTACTCCGTTCGTTAACAAAGTGTACATTGTATGCACTTCATTGTAAGGTGTTACGATAATAATGTAAGTTATGCCACCGCCATCGTCAGATTTACTGTAAATTGCCGCGTTAAACGGATGGGCGTTGAACATTGGTACGTACAAGTGAACATTATTACAAAATAGTATCTGTATGTAATATATAATACTGATAGTTTTTATTTTCGTATTTTTTGAGATTCTTGAGATGCGCGACCAAACAACCTTTAGGAAATTATTTTAATTGTTTATCTTTCAACGGGTAATACGATGTCAGGTGCAATCTTGAACTATACTGGATTGAAAATGTCATACAAACATGTCCAAATGACATTATTCATCAGACTGCTTATTATTTAGTATTTTTCGGGAGAAAATGTTATCAATATTTCTTCATTTATTTTGAAAACAGACAAACAGAAACTTCATTGTTTTGTTGTACTGCACAGAATTCGTTTCAAAACAAATAACATTTAATCGGGTAAGTTCGATATTAACATATTCAAATTAGAACTGTGTCTTAAAAGTAATAAAAACAATTGGACCAATAATTTTGTTTTTTCACATAACTAGGTAATTCATTCTTACGGTCCTGCACAATGATTTTCATTGATGCCCACGCTATGTGTGAAAAGTGGCGCATTAATCCCAAAGTCGCCATTGCAAACAGGTATTTCCTAAGTGAGCCACGGTGCAGAAATAGCCATTTTTTAAAACTTTTAAACCACGTGACAACTTACCTTTGAGATCACGTTATATCTTCTAGATAATCCGCTATGACGTGCACTGGTGACAATAGTGCTTATTTTATTTGGAAAGAATATACATTAAGAGTGATTTGTTTTAGCAATTTGTACTCTCTAACAATAAATGTTGTGTTTTAAATCTTTACTTTGTCTTAACTATGGGCTTATTAAGAAATAATGCCTAGATTCCTAAAAATAGTGGAAAATATTATAACATGCATTTACAATGGGCATACTTTCAGATACCGCCTTGAAGGCTGTGAGTTTGAGTTTGCATTTCAAAAGCAGGAAATATCTCAGCGCTTTTAGCGCTTTGTTGCATAAAAAACTCAGTATGGTATAAATAATTATTTTTCGATATTGTGCTGTGGTTCTTGCAGAAGGAATGCATATACAGATTTATAAAAAGAAACATAATGAAAATTGTTTCTACTGAATGTCATGCTATTCCACCATTACACTAAGTAAGGTAGCATTACCAATGGTAACCGGCCCCGGTCGGTCCGGGCGGAGAACATTCATGGGGGGGGGGGGGGGGGGGGGGGGGGGGGGGGTCTTCCAGTTGACCTGCGGTGCGCCTGTGGTTCTACTTTGACATTTGTCTGGGATTTTCCTCCTATATTTAGCTGGACGTCGACAATATAACCATAAATGTGTCAGTGTCATGTAACAAAAACATACAATATTAAAATAAAAAGAAGGCCTTAGCTAATCCAAACCCTAACCTTTATTAGGTATTTAATATCAAGATGTACACGCTAGATCACAAAATAAGACACGGTTATTTCAGAGGCCAGAAACATCTTTTAAATTATAGTTTTACTACACGAAGGTGTACATGCAAGGTAAATGTAAACGTGACGAAATAACAAAGAAACAATATATTGCACAAGAGAGAAATTCAACCAAATTACATAATTCAAAACCAGACTTAACAAGTAATTTAACGTATCATATTAATACCTCCGATTCGTTTCATCGTCCAGACGTTTCAAAACGTTTCAATTCCCAGTTCCAATTTAAGACAGTTATATTTAAGTAAAAATTGACGTTTCAAAACGTTTCAATACCCTTGGCCAATATTAGACAATAGTATTTAAATGAAAGTTGATATGTTTTATGTTTTTTTTTTTATTTAGCTTGTTGATTTCTTTACTTTATGACACACTGCTTATATAATACGAACGTACATTGTAAATTATGCAAATGCCTTCGTGGTTAAACATTTGGCAGTCTCAGTTCCCAACCATGGCATATTTACCGGCAGCCGACGGGCGGCCAAAATACTTCATAAACAAACCTGTTTAGTTAAAACGCATTTTATAAATTGATGGCTAATATGCCAAAAGATTCGGTATTTGGCAATAAAGTAGAAATGATTGTCTGAAAACATATTTCTGTATCGATGACAAACGATGACAAAAAAGCTTCTTCCTTTAAGTTGGATACAGTAAACGACAGCTCATTGTTCTGTTATGAACATCGACCTCCTAGAGCAATCGAATAAACCAAGAGAGCAGACATCATTTTGTTTGTTTTCTTACAATCTATATGTAGGTTAAAGACAAAGTTGCATACATTAATATTATATTAAGCAACATACATTTAATTTGTTTAAAAATGACATATATAGACATATATGTAAATAGAAGAGACCTGCTTGCAGCGTTAGTTCTGCATTTCATCAGGTGACTTTAACAATCTTATAAGCTGTATGGCATGAAACATCACACCGTTTTTATGATCAACTATGGATATCGCTATTTTAACATAGCTTCTTTAATTTAGCAAAGACAGATGTCGATGTATTCATATATTATTCAATTTTAATATGAGTGACCTAAGTTGATACTGTTATTGTGGGGCATTTGAAAATTTGATTGTTGACATTATACGGATGTCTAGAATTAAGCAACTTAAAAAATGTGTACTTTGTCTAAAACAAAATAAAATCGGATGTTGAAGATAAGCTGTAGTAGATTCGCACGCACACAGATAAAGGAGGTGATAGACCTGTGGATTTTTTTTTCTTTTTAATTGCCAACATAAAGCTTGGTAGAGAAAGATTAATAGCGTGCTATAGTTTGAAAATATGTATGAGTCACAAAGTCATCAAGTTTGGAAAAAATGTATCTGTTCTTCACAATTCGAAGTGACAAATAAAGAAACGAACGAGATCGAAGGCGAGAGAGATATAAAGGATTTGGGTTTTTATGTATCTTTGCCCTTAGATCTATTGGTATACGGTAATTCATAAATAGAAAGTGCATCACAGCTGCGAATACCTTAAAACCCATTCAGACAGGTCATCAAGTGTATGCTTTATACTAAATACCAATAGCACATGTAGGATATCAGTCAACGATTCATCTATCATACCTTTGTAGTTATATCTTCCTACAGAAATACCAAAGAATAAATGTTGCGGAGAATGTTTGTCGGTACGTTTGGTTCAAGAAGGATAATGATAATCCCATCTCCATAATAGCACGATCTAACAAAGACACTGGTATGGTCAAGTTTATTATGGCACATCAATGTCCTGCAAATTTAGGTTACTAAGTAGAATCTATACTTTGTACTTACTGTACACTGTTATTAACTTTGAAAATATCAAATAATATTGTATGAACTGAAAACTGTCTTTTTGTGCCTACCAACATCTAATTCTAATAACATGTATGCTGTAAATTAACACGGCTACCCGTAAACACCAGTCATGTGACTTTTTCTACAGCCACAGGTAGAATGTGCGAAGATATGTGGCCTGTTCTAGACCGGGACTGACAGTTAGATTTGCTCTGTTAGCAACTTCTAACACACGTGATTCACGTTTTTTTTTCACATATCATTTTGTGTTTGTGTTTTTGATTTATCATCCGCCATAGTATGGCAACAAAAAATAGCCAGTTCTTAATAACATTTGAAACTACGCGTTTTTTTATTTGGTATCAAGTCTGGATATTCTATTTAATAACGATTTTAATGTTGTCATTTTCAGTTCATTTGTGACTCGATTGATACAGTATATGGTGAGCATAACGGCCCTATGTGACCTATCATAATTATTTATTCAGATGTATTATTCACATGATAAGCTATTTGTGCTTTACAGGTTCGACAAGTTCTATGTGACTATTTAGTTTCATGTATTTGTATATGTACATGTATATATGCGTAATAGTCCTATTGCGCAATATTTATGGATTGATAAAAAATCAGGCCCATTGTTTCGAATTTATTCTCTTAAACGAATTTGCTTGAGAAAGAATAGTTCGGTTAGAAAAGAAATACGGTAGATGCTGCAGTAACTACGACCACTATCGCTCCTATATGGAGTTATGGTGTTGGCGCTAGCCATTTCTGACACACACACACACATACACACACACACACACACACACACACACACACACACACACACACACACACACACACACACACACACACACACACACACACACGTACACATGCACGCACACACGCACGCACACACACACACACACACACACACACACACACACACACACACACACACACACACACACATACACACACACACACGCCATTTTGCTATATGGTGCAAATTGTAGAATTCGAGCGTTGTCTTTCTGTTGTATTGATTTCATACGTAAACGTCCTTGCCGCGTGCGTGGATGCTTATATATGTTCCTCATTCGACATGAAAAGTAACAATCCTCCGTGGGAGATGGGTGGGTAAGTCATTTAAAGCGGTATCTACTATATTGTTTTTTTTTTTCCTGAATGAGACCATTACATAATATCCAGACCATCCCTCCGTCTGCAGTTTACATATTGCTTTCACTCATTTTCTATGTCGTTATTTTTTTCATACGAGCAAAAGACCATCGTGAAGGTAATCTAATCTGCCTGTGTCAAAAGAAAATTGACTGATTGTGCAAAAAGAATAATATAATAAAGTTCATTTTTTTTATTTCTCATGTGTTTAACATTTTCGACACTGTTGCTGTTTTTTTTGTGTGCCATATACACATAATCTTTTTACAGGAAAACCGTCGTTGTATTTTTCATGAAATGAACCGAATCCCCAATACCATGAGTATTGGCATGTTTTTTTTAAAGTAAAACGTGATCACTGACATGGTGTTCCAGACAGTTGAACTGAATATCATCTGACGCTATGCTGGTGTTAACATAGCCGCCGGCAATGCCTTCGATACACATCCTTAAAAGCATGTTTCATTACCAGAGATTTCAAAAAGTCGATTTTTTTTTGTCATTAAAATGTCAACATAACTTACTTCAAAAACATATTGTTATAAAACATGTTTTCTCGTGACAAAAAGGAAACATATTTCCAAAGAATACATTAATACACCCCTTAAAGGTGATATCGGACAGTTTGGTTAAAAAACGTTTGTTTTTGCCTCGGGAAGCGTTATTAGGGCTATAACCTGGATATTGGAAATGTCTTCCCTTTCCCCAATGACATCCTTATAAGCATCAATTAATTTAAACATAGTTTTATTAATTTGCATAAGCCATTTTTCACCTATTTCAAGACACTATAAGCATATATAAAATAACCTGATCATGTGATTTTTTAAAATCATTACATTTAGTTTATAGAACAAGAAAAAAAAATCGATAAGGTATTATATGGAAGCTTTCTCTAGAAAGCGCTTAATCAACGTTTTTTTTTTTTAAATAAAATGACCTTATAAGGAACACGCCTGAAAAATTGCTCGTTTACTTTAATATAGGAATTTGTCAAGAAATATATGACCTGTAGAATGTGTTAAATAAAACGATGTAAGTAGCATGTTGTAAGTTCAAACTTGACAATGTTTTTTTCCTCTGAAAGTAGAGTGGCACTTATAGATAACGATATTTACACAAAAACAGTTTTTTTACAGCATTTCTGTGCTTTAAACAAGCAGGTGTTTATCAAATATCATGATAACAAGACACCATCTTTTACTGTCAATTCATTACACAACTATGTAAGAGTAACGAACCGTAACTCTGATGGGAACTAGACTGCTACTTTGCTTTCTTTCTTCTTGTTTGCTACATCTGTAGCTACAAGCTGCATTATTAACATTGACAATCTCCATTTCTTTTGTTAAACAATACTTCGCCAAACCTCTGCGATTTCCTATTAATGCCTTGTTCCTTTTTATAATTGCAAATTAAAATTATATTGTTGCAAGCTACATTAAAAGTGGAATACTCCGTTCTTGTCTCAGGAAAAGGTCTCACAGAATAGCTGCGATGTCCTATTATTGCCAGCTATACTATCGTCCCCATAAGAATGCATTCTCCAGAGCGGCGCCATCAATATAATTCTATCACTTTGTACGTTTAAACCGCGTCAAAGCTGTATACATGAAAACACAATAAAATTAGGTAATTTTGTGCAATAAGAAATGCTTTATCCGTTCCAAGATTATACCTGATATACTATCGATATCGATAAAACTATTAATTAATTCAAATTATTAAATGACATTATCAGAGTAAGTGCTTAATGTTGAAATATAATCCTGATTTTCTTGTATCTTATTGTTAGATTCCTAGCGGTCGGTCAAGTCAAATTACTCAAACCCTTTATACAATAATTTAAGAAAAGGTAAATTACGCTGTGAATGTTTACCTTCACAACACCAAATATCTTTTTTGTTAATTATACTTTTTGCGGGCACGTGAGATACATGTAGTAGTGATTATAGAAAATTTAAAAACACGCGCAAAAAATAACATCAACAACTACACAACAATAAAACAATAACAAAACACATACACATACACAAAACTAACAACACAAAACAACAACACAACAGCAACAAACAACAACAAAAACAAATCACACAAAACTACAAGAACAACAACATAAGACAAAGACAAAAAACGAAGGGAGTTAAAATTAGATCAAATGTGTGCAACTTTTATTTCAGGTTCATTATGTTCTTGTAACTTTGCTGTAGGTCCATACAGACGACATAGCTTTCGTCTCGGTGTGAAAACGGTGTAACCACGTCTCGTCAGTAGTGATGATTCTGTCACCTTCTGCGTTGTAGGAGGCTTCTCTTCCTCTTTCAGTAGACGCGGCACCCACGGTGCACTTACTTTAGACATTCCAAGTTCATTTGTTAACACTCCATGAACTGTAGAAGACGAAACAGCGAGCTCCTCGGCTAAAGCCCGTACTGTTTGTTCTTATGTCCATATTAACTAAAGATTTGACACGGTCTTAAATGGAACAGATTACGACGGACGGCCGGCCGCTCCTAGAATCGCCCTGGATAGACTCTCTTCCTCTTTTAAAACGTGAATGCCACTTGTACACAAACGCTTGACTGCATTTTTCATATTTTCCTGTTGATTTAATCATTTTCATTTTCAACCTATTCACGTATCGATGATTTATTTAGAGCAACACATAATTTCACAACACCTCTTAATTGAACGTCACCTGTCGACGTCATAACTTTTCAGCATGAAATGTCACAGACTGTAAAGAAACTGCTATGGTTTCCGTTACGACGGCGTCAATGTTTTGAAATTTTCATCAACTGTCATTATGACGTCATGTTATCGCCTGGCGTTATCGCACCGTTCTTGCGTCAGATTGTGTGTCGCTAACGAAGCTTACATTTCTTGAAACCATTTTAATTTTTATCCCACCATCTCTGTAAATATCGGTTGATATAACCCGTGTGATATAAAGATGAGCTGTATCAACCGATATTCGCGCACCTGCTCTAAGCAAAAAGAACTATGCTGTAATAGCTTCTCATCTCCAACAAGTGGCTGACAGGAGTTCAACAGATGAAGCTGCCCGTGCGAGAGGTTACCTGAAAGACTTGCTGTCAATCAAGTTTGTCATGATGCTTCACGCCATGGTGAATATACTGACTGTTACAGCGGAGCTCTCTCAAGCCTTTCAAAGGACTGATCTACTGGTGACAGATGTCTACCAAGAAGCAGAAACAGCTACAATCAAAGTAGAGTCCCTCAAGCATGAACCTGGTGCCAGTTTGCAGGTAAGTGTGTGTTTACGTATTTTTTGGTTTGTTTGTTAGGTGTAGCAACACAATTTCAGTTTTTGAAGACGATGTCCAGTTGAATAAGAGATAAAGCTGCATTCACTGTTTATAGCATGCAGTCAACACTTGATGTAATACCATACAAATTCTCATTGCTCTCTCAAGGTACCAAGCAGTTGAGGAACTCCTCTTATATTTTCAAAAATAAAAGTTTAAACACTTTGATTTGTGTCACAGCTATGATATTTGATTTCTTACTTATACATTTTAATGACAAATATTAATCATGAAAATAGTTTTGAAGTAAATCATATGGTCATATGTTTAATAGGAATTCAAATCGGCCTTTGATGAGGAAAAGAAGACTGCGATGGGTGTACAGCTGAAAGGCGACATCCCTTCCACAGACTTCATTGACGACCTGGTGGATGATCTCGTACATTACATTGACAAAAGGTAATAATTCAATAAACACAAATGGTAAAATGGGTGTCTAATGTAATAAATATGAATATGTATTAGTACAAAATACCAACAGAAAAACAAATTTTCAATACAAACGACATATTATTTTCAAAATAATATTTACTAGTTGATAAGACCAATTAAAACAGTACCTAATTTTTGATCATATAAATATGATAATGATCTTACTATTTAAATCAGTATCTTAAGTAACATTCATTTTTATGTTTAAAGGTTCTCCAACTTCAACGAAGAACCCTTACGATGCTTCCGGGCACTTGACTACAGATCTCTGCCACAGGACCGAGCCCAGCTGGTCAGATATGGGACACTCGAAATAAAGCAACTGCTGACTCACATGGAACCTGTCATTCCTAAGAACAAACATCTGCAAATTCTGTCGGAATATTCCAACGTGAAAGTCTACTTGAGAGAGCTATCCCAAACTGACAATGCCCCAAGCATCATTTACAAGTCTTTGTTGAAGAAACCAAACATCACAAACATAAGGAAGCTTATTGAATTGATGTTAGTTATCAGTCCATCAACAGCACAATGTGAAAGAGGTTTCTCTCAAATGAAACTGATAAAAACTGAGCTAAGGAACGGGCTCTCAGATGACAGTCTTCGAATGTTGATGGCTATTAAACACCACGGCCCATCCCTGGAAAACTTTGTAGCAGATCGTGCCATTGACTTCTGGGTAGGAAGTGGGAAAAGTACACGACATGTGGGGGGTCATTCAAAGCATGGTGTAAATTACTAAAACCATTCAAAGAACTACACGAATCTTTGTTATCAACAAGTTAAGCACTTACAGCAAGACAAATTAAAAAAAATGTTATTTACCGTTCTTAAGAAAATACCATATGTGCCTTTGATATTTTTCAAATTGCAATTGGCAGATTCAGTTGTTAAAAAAGCAAAACTTTCATGCCTTACCATGGTGTAATGTCAGAATACTGTAAATATGTTATGTAGAGAAAGTAGCTGTATAAGTGAGTAACATAAAGTGTACAAGTGTATTGGCCCAACATTTACGTGTCAGGGTAAGGATGATTAAAATTTGACATTGTTACAAAAACAATGTACACGTAATGTATTTTCTTTATAAAATCAGGACATTGCAAGAGCTATTTAATCAGTTGTAACTTATTTATTCTTTACTTTTGTGTTAGATTATATGCTGTTTTACAGACAAAAATAAAACAAAAACTTGTTTATACCTTGTTTGTTAGTTATATATATGACAAATTAGTGTCCATTTATTGAAAATGATGCACATATTCGGACAAGTCATCTTTGTCCTGGTTACTAGTCCGGGACTAGTCATGAAAAAGAAAATTTTTCCAGCCCTGGCCGGACTACTTTTTGACGAAACGATCAGGAATATTTACGTGAAACGAAACTCATTTAACGCGTAATTATTCTTGTGTTCACCCCAAAAATGTCCATAATATAAAGATTGGTTAAATAGAGCAAACAAGAGTATTAAAGAAAGTTGGGTTGAGCGAGGTCTCGATCTCTGTCCTGCAGGATTGAAAATTTAAGTAGCGGCATCTTAACCGACCGGGCTAACCGGACAGTTTATCGCGTTCTTTCGAAGTTCTATTTAGCAATGATATTAGAAAAAAAATTAACAAAAAATATATAAAAGCTTTATTAATCAAAATGTACACATTTCAAAAACTTGCAAAAATCTTGAACAACATGTAACACAGGCACATGATTAAAACTGTTTAGAAATAGTAATACCATTGATAAAAATGCGAATTTGTAGTCTGCAACAATAAAAACAACTGTCAAAATGTCAGATTATGCACGCGCATGAATTTCGTGTATTGCATTAGAATGTCAGATCATGAAGGGGAGAAGCAGAAGCGGTAAATTCAAATGTTAACCTTTTTAATCCATTTAAAAAAAAACTGTTGATGGTGGGATAAAAAGACTACCACGTTAGTGTTGATATAGATAAATGTTATCATGCTCGGCCCGAAAATCGAATGTAATTCGCGTTTCTTAATCGAATGTAATTCGCGTTTCTTAATGCCATGTGTGTAGCAACTTAAATGTTAAACGGCCTTGACATTACACACTACATGTATAATTTAACAGGGGTTGTGATTTTTGTTGTTGTTATTTTCCAACCAATATTTTCAATTATCTTAATCAGTAAAATTACAATCTTATGTCTGTTGCAAATAAAATAAAATAAATAACATCTTTATTGTCTTTTTTTTACTTGTAAAATATAACTATTTCTTATATCCGAATTACTCTATGCACGCGCATGAATTTTGTGTATTGCATTAGAATGTCAGATCATGTAGGTGAGGAGCAGTAGCGGTAAATTTAAATGTTAACCTTTTAAATCCATTTGAAAAAAAACTGTTGATGATGGGATAAAAGAATACCACGTTAGTGTTGATATAGATAAATGTTATGCTCGGCCTGAAAATAAGAAAGCACTCGGCAGAGCCTTGTGCTTTCTGATTTTCTTAGCCTCGCATGATAACATTTATCTATATCAACACTAACCTGGTATTCTCTATATATCATATTGTGAACTGCGCCGTGACACGTTCACTAGGTTGCTAAGGTTACCAATATGTACAAACATAATTATAACTCGTTCATCTTGTTATAGGAATACATTATGGATAAATGCTGGTATGCATATTCAAAATTGTAAAGAAAAAAGATGAAAGACATGGGAGATATACACAAATTCTACTAACTTTCCGAACACCTCTCGTATAACAACAACCTAACAACCTTGGTAAAATAACAATTAAGTTAGTGACGGAGATGGGCACTTCTTCCTTTTAAACGGGATTTATAGATTTTTGCAGATAATTCCGTTAGAAAAGCCCGCCAATAGAGTTACATGTGATTATTGTTTAACAGAAAACATTTAACATGATTCAAGAAAACATGCAATCATGACTGCCCGTGACTTAACGAATGGGGACAGTATAACGACTTTTCATGGGTCAGTGAATGCCCATGGTTCATTTACTGCCCAATGGCTTAACAAAGGCCAATTGTCCATCAACTATCCATGGTTCAAAGAAAACGTGAACATGGTTCAACTACTATCTGTGATTCAAAGACAGTACATGGTTCAATACCGCAATTAAACAGATGACCGTGGATACCTTATAACGGTATAATGAAAAGCTTCGTGTACTTCATGCCAGTACCATGGCAATATAAGTGATATTCGCTGTATCATTATGGTTTCATATAAAATGTGCAAAACATATTTTGTTATATGTGACATGAACTAATTTAAATTAAAATCCTGGATATTAAAAATATTTGTTTAAGGAGTATCTCAAGGTCAAACAATGCTTGTTTTATAATAACTTTGGCGACTATGTTTGCCTTTCATTCATAAAAGAGAACATAGAACGCAAGAAAAAATGCCTGCAAAGTGTTAACTGACTGATAGAAATATTGATTACACTCTGATCATAAAGAAAAATAATTTAAGTTTTGACATGACATGACACTATAGTGACCAGTGGGATATTCTGCAAATAGTTCATTAAAGCTGTTATTTTCATCGTGAAAACGTTTTTACTTCACTGATATATAATCTCAGATTAAATACGTGGAATTATGCTATGTTAGTAATAATGCCAAGAAGTGAACGTTTCATTACCAGAGATTTCAAAAGGTCGATTTCTTTTTGTCATTTAAATGCCAACATAACTTACATCAAAAACATATTGTTATACAACATGTTTTCACGTGACAAAAAAGAAACATATTTCCAAAGAATACATAAGTACACCGCTTAAAGGTGATATCGGACAGTTTGGTTAAAATCTTTTTCTTCAAATAACCAAATATGTCATAGGTACCTGAAAAGGTCTTGCAAAATGCTGTTCATTGATGCCGAAGATCTTTGTGAACAGTCAAGGATGAATCCCAGTCGTTACTGTAAACAGGTGTTTCCTATCCGAGCCACGCTGCAGAGATAGCTATTTTAAAATTTAGAAAACCACGTGACTACTTACATTTATATAGTCATGCGGGAAATAAGCTCTGACGTCGATCTCTATTTTTAGCAGAGGCAACTATCAAGAATTTTTGAAACACTAAAGATTTAGAGTAATTTCTTTCGCGATTAGTACAGTGTAACAATATAGTTAGTGTTCAAAATCGCCTTTATAATGACTAAAGTATGGGTTTATGCCTAAAGTATGACCAAATTCACCAAAGCAGTGGTCAGATATTGGTATGCGTATTTAATAAAGGCAAAGTGTTGGATACCACCTTTAAAATATGTTTATTTAAGGTTAGGGTTAACAATAGTAATGTAATCCAGGTGTTTGTGCTCGCATTTGGTTAATTTAATATAGAGACATTGAATATACCATTGAGTGTATATCAGTTATCTAGTGGAAGCAATGATTGTAAACTACAATGACATTCTAATGACATAATAATAAACACTGCTTAATTAACATTCTTACCTGGAGGTGACTGACAACTAACACTGATTATTATTGTTGAGTGGAATTTTCAATACTGAACATGATACTTTGTTATTCTGGAAGATACTAGGAACATCCCCGCTGGCATCTGAACCCTGTATTTGAGAGGTAATTCAATAAATGTGTTAATGAATAATCCAGACAACCTTCCTCTCGATATGGTGCCACATTACAGGGTCGTATGTAGGAGTACTCCAATCACCTATAATTGGAAAACAACACCTGTTTGTTGTTTACTTTAAGCGTTCTATTAATAGTATTTTAATTAAAATGTTAACCAGTAGCGATAGGACCTTGTAGATATACACTTGACGCTAGTGTATGTTTATTCAGCTGAAACGTTGCAATAGGACATTGCAGATATACACTTGACTCGAGTGTCTGTTTATTCAGCTGAAACATTGCGACAGGACATTGCAGATATACACTTGACTCGAGTGTCTGTTTATTCAGCTGTAACATTGCGATAGGACATTGTAGATATACACTTGACTCGAGTGTCTGTTTATTCAGCAGTAACATTTCGATAGGACATTGTAGATATACACTTGACTCGAGTGTATGTTTATTCATCAGTTACATTTCGATAGGACATTGTAGATATACACTTGACTCGAGTGTATGTTTATTCATCAGTTACATTTCGATAGGACATTGTAGATATACACTTGACTCGAGTGTATGTTTATTCATCAGTTACATTTCGATAGGACATTGTAGATATACACTTGACTCGAGTGTATGTTTATTCAGCAGTAACATTGCGATAGGACATTGTAGATATACACTTGACTCGAGTGTATGTTTATTCAGCAGTAAGACTTCAAGCATAGTCACAAGTAACTGGTATATCTGGCACCTAAGAGATAGTTAAGTAAATAAATTAATTACATGACTGCTTTGTTGTAACTGTAACCAAATAAGTAGGTCATCGGTTTTCGCGAGAATGGGGATATTTTCGATTAATTGTGCTTGAAGTGATTCCTTTGAGCTGTGCAATTATTTGTGTTTCTAACTATAAGCTTGATGCACAAGCTTATACTTAACAAATTATTTTCCTTCTTTAGGGTGTGATAACATAGCGAGATTCTATTTCGTGCGATATAATTCAAGGGTCTTATTTTTAATAATGTTGCTTTGAGCATGGTAAACCGATGAAGAAGTATTTTGTCAGTTAAGAGCTGTCAGGGATAAAAGATAAGGGGACATATCATGTCGTAACTTATCATATATAGTATCTTATGATAAGTTACAGTACTCGTTGGTTTTGAGAAAGTAAACTCATATAAATGAAATATATACATATACGAGCCTAAAAAACACATCTTTCAGGATTTCTCTCTTGTAAACCCTTATGGTACCTGCCATTTCTTTTTGTAAATTGACGGAAATCGAATGTCTCGTCTGAAATATCAGCTTATCCACTGGAAAATATATTAAAAGTTCCAAGAATTGGGTTTAATTATATTTGAAACGTATAAGTGAATATAAATTGTGTTTAGGAAAGCAATCTGTTAAAGAAATTCTGGTAAAAAAGGTCCTCTTATACTTACATAACATTGCACATGGTATAAATTAATAGCTTTACAAAGCTGCTGACTAATAAGCCCTGTTTACCACCTTTAAAACGATGTAAAAATGACTTAAATAAAGCTGTAAGTATACAGAAAGTGTCATTCTAATATATATTAGCTTATCTTATGACGTCAAACGATGATAAGTTTTATTGTGATTTCAATTTAGGAGTGGAATGACATAGTAAGTTTTTTCCTATATAAGAACATGCTTATTCCTTAAAACTGCGTTTTGAATTGTACTCTATCTAAAGTGATGACATTATGTATGTCCAATTTGCCTAAATAATATTTATTTTACATGTTATAACAACATAAACGTACAAAATTTCACAAATTATTAGCTACGTGCATATTAACAAAGGTGCTCCGGGCAATGACAATTAGTTCTTCCCAATGCGTGTCACGATAACGGCTGACTAAAAGCAATATGACAAATGTTATTATTCAGCAGCCTCTTAAGTGAGGATTGCTTATTGAGTAAATAAGCATTTAAGAGAATTTATTACATCTAATATTGCCATTGCCTGTGCAGATCACAGCATGTGCCACAAGTGAACGTGAAAGTAAGGTTTTGTCCCTGAAAAAGCATATTATGCTATAACAGTTAAGGGAGAAAGCGAGAGTGCACAGAAAGCATGCAAGGGAGAAATGGTGATTATTTATAATTTGTTAAAATATGAATTATGTAAGAGACTTTTTGTGCAATGGCATACAATAAATTCACCAAAGACTTTGATAAGCTGTGATAAACTGAAATGCAAACAAGTTAGAATACTACTGTCTTTGCAATAACAAATGCTAAGCTAAGAGATATACTGCAACTTTATGAATCGAAACAAACTTTGGAACTTTATTTTGTATTGAACGTAGTGTCTTCTTTCCTCAGTCAACATTAATTTAACTCTTTAGATGAAGATACTAACATACGATGAGCTGATTTATTAATTGATATCATTGTGTGGTCATATAGAGATATTTATATAGTTTTGCAGGTATTGAGTTAATGAATCATATTGCACAAACGTCCTAAATACCTTTCTAACAGATGTTTGGTACAACCGTGTAAACATTTTTTCTTTATAGTGTTAAACAGTGATAATTATTGGCTATAAATATCAAAGCAACACTTTTAAAGGAAAGCTTAAAATATGAATTTATAATGTTAGTTTTGTCAAAGTAAAATGTATCTTGTTTATCTTGATTATCCATAGTGAAACCATCTACAAATTGTAAAAAGTTAGTTTTATGGTTATACAGAAAATTATTTCTTAATTAATTAACAGTTCTTAATAAAATGGAAAACAGACAGTTCTTCTATAAAGTCTACTCACATTTTGTTCTTTAAAGTGAAAATCAGTCTATAAGCTTATCGTATGATATTGTAATATTAATAAAAGTAATTAACTGTACATGATTACAGTCTTAACATCGTCAATATTTGTATAAGTAGTGGCCATTTATATTGAGCTTTTAAGCTACAAAATAATTACTTATTAAAGATTTCTTTGAAATTTTTTTAAACATTTATAGTACAAACGATATTGCTTCTAGAAAGAAAAGTAAACTGGATTTTTATACATCGATAAATATATTAATACATACAAGGTTACCCACACGATGATATTAATTTGCTGGTTTAACGAAAGATTCCATGCACAGCAGGCAGTTTGTATATGTCTAATATTTAGAATCTAAAACACAAATTGTAATTTGTAAAAAAAATAATAGAAATCACTCAATGTTGCATGCATGCCCTGAACTTGAAAACAATTACCTAGCTATTAACAAAAAGGACAATTTAGAACACTTAAATAAAACATTTTATTGCTTTACATGCACGCAAACCTTTAAGAAATTTGTAACACTGAAAATACAAACATAATTTGCTTACAGTGTGATTAGATGATGTGGAGTAATATTTTATATTAGGTATAATTTCAAAGTTATATAGACATAAATCTATCGTAAAATCATGCATAATTGATCTTAGGAACTTTAATCGTGTATATATTTACATGGTTATGTTTAAGTTCTAATTTGATCTGCGGTTAAGACATTATGGTATATTACACGATTAAAGACATACAATTTCTCGTAAAGGTATTTATTTAAAAGAATATAATAAAACAATGTTGTCTAACCACTCATTTGTCTAGACTTAAATCTTAATGAGCTGATAAACACTTTAACATCTTTTCATAGCTGATGATGGATTTTAGATGTGAACATCGTGTCGGTCGTAATGTACAAAACATTTAACTTAACACAGATGCAACAGAATTCAGCGGAACAGCCAAAAGGTAATGTGCTGTTACTCTTAAGGACAAATAAATAGCACAAGAATAATTGTTTTTTAACTTTTACTTTTTGCACATGTTTTCTTCCTTTTCATTAATTTTATACTACGGATCATTTCATTCTGTTATGGATAAGGAGAAAAACATGCATGTTGGAGCTATTTTGATTTAAAAGTATACGTTAAAGTAAAAGTACACTTTATTATTAACTTAAAATAACATAAGGCACGATAAAAGGCTTAAGGAAAATTCCGTCCATAAAAATTTAAACATTTATATTAAACAATAGAAAAAAAAAAAAAGGTCCTATAAAAATTATCACAGATATCATTTGAACTACCTTAAGACAAAGACATACACAGAAAATACAAAAGGTACAAAAATACAGAGACAAGACAATGCACACATAAAGAAAAACAAATAGTTACATGTACAACCTTGGATCGGTTAGTCGGCAAAAGGACCGACTGAGGTCCTTAAAACGGGCTGGCGAGGCTCTTCAACTTTATACTTCCTGAAGTTTTTTCACCAACCATGTAAAAAAATATCCCATCAAAGAAAGACAACTAACAGCAAATACCTGCATCGGGCGTTGAAACTGGTGAAAGAAAATTATATATAGATAAAATAACTTTAATTATGATGATCTATAAACTCTTCCTACAAATTTCCTCTAAAGCATTCGAAAGGTCAAGGTTTCCCTTAAAATATTTTAGATTAACATTTCTAAAGGCAGAAAATCTCCCGTGCTATATTATTGAAGAATCAATGTTATAATTTTTCCACTAGAACTGAAAATTAATACTGATCGTAAACATTATCTTAGAAATAAAACATTTCTGAATTCCAATAAATAAAATATAACCGATTTTTTTCTAAATGCTTTGACATAATTGTTGATGTGATTATTTAGATAGATTTAGTTAATTGCATTTATTATGTTGCTTGTAAAATTCATACTGTGCACAGCTATTTACTCCAGTAGCACGTGCGAATTGATTGTTTTCCCACTTTGGACATTTTAATTCCATTCTTCAGTTTTGAAAAAAGGAACAAAACAAAACGAGCAATTGAGAGGTGGTAGCTCTCCGTTGTCCTGGTTGAAGAAGCGTGTCGGTCTAGAGACTGTAACTGATGGCATATCTCGCTTGTGTCTCGTCTGCATACAGGTTCCGGAGTGGGGGTGGAGGGTGCGTATGCATGTTTACGTGGGTGGTTATGCGCGCGAGTGTGTGTGTGTGCCTGCGTATGTGTGTATATATATGTGTGTGTGTGTGTGTGTGTGTTGAAACAAATATTTGTCTTAATTTTCATAGGAACCTTTCATATTTTCCTTTTTTTGAATAAGATCCCTTATCCAAGTGAAATGAACGTTTCATTCCTTTAGCTTGAGACATATGAATAATAGCTGTTGTTCAATTGTCAGCTTTGAGCGCATCGAGTCATTTTGCCAGAACGAAGAAAGAAGTCGTCTTTAGAGATTTAAATTAACTTTTTTTCAGCATATCGTTTAGTTATTGTCAACATATGAGGTTCTCATAAAAGCACAATGCACACTGCTATCATTTTGTGTCCTTATTGTTATGTTTATATTTTTACAAATTCAATATGCAGGATTAGCAGCCGACAGTAAAAGTAACGTTCTGTACATTTCTAAAACATGCCGAGTTTTCGACAAACTGGTGCTGAAGAAATTGAAAAACAAACATTTTAAATCAGCGGTCGTGTGTTAAAATTGTTGAATATCAGTCTAGAGTTCGCCAGGATGGATCTTACGCTTTGCGTTTTTTTGATATTGCTGGAACCTTTTGTCAAAATAATTGTTGTTTTTATAAGATTCTTGTTAGTTTGTTTATTTGTTAAAAACAAGTAATTGTCCTGTAAAAGTCGAAATGCAGAGAAAAATAACAATCATACGATATCTCGGAAAGAAGCTTTGAGCATAGCAATACGATTGCTTGAGACGTACAAGTAAATGACATCGGCAGATATAATATGATCCGATTTTATATAATGCACATCTCAGGAACGATAAAAACCATAAAACATGAATTTCAAGAACATGCAGATGTTAGAATGACAACCCTATAAAACGTGAAATTCAAGACGATGTTAATTCGATCTAGAAAAGATGTCTCTTGGCGCTTGCATTAAATATACATAAACGGAGCACCATATGTCAGTTTCACACATTTACTATCTATATCTGCAAAGAAATCAAATGTGCAACCATACACCTTTGTTCGTTTAAACATTGCAAAGGAATCAGGTTAATATATATGTTCCTGTTTAGAAAAAGATAAAAAAGCATTGTACAAAGCAAATGTGGTGGCAGATTTACGCCATCTCACTTTGTCGACATGAACGTCAAGAAAAAAAGTCGCCTCATAATTCTTTTTTTTTAAACTTGCCAAATGGCATGCGGGATATGAACACTACAAGAAGAAATGACTAAATAACGCAGACAACATTTTTTTTTTTTTTTTTTTTTTTTTTTTTTTCATTTGTGAGTTTCGATCATACAAATACAGTTTCAATTTTACAACATGTAGTAAATATAAGATTTGGCATAAATATCAATAATAAAGTTATATGTTGAGTCGGTTTGAAGAACAAATGGAGTACATGCATTGGTTGATTTATAGTAATGAATAGTATTATGGGTTTATTATATATGTTAATGTTGTCTTAATACAAATAATAGCAGGAATGAAGAAAGGTAAAAGAAAATAACGTATGTATCTTTTTCCTTGTACTGTTGGGATTTACGGATTGTAATGAAGTTATCGATGTAAAAAGAATTGTAATATACAATTAATTCTACCTCTATGTATTGAATTGTATCCTTGTTTCAGTTGTTCCCGACTCATAAGCATACTAAACTTTTACTATAATGGCGTACTTGTATTTCGAAACAGTCTTAGCAAAAATATATGTATTCACTTTAATTAGTCAACAAAACAAAAAAAAATAGACTTTGATAAAGATTGATTTAAGTCAAGATCAATATTGCAGTAATCGATAAACAGAGCAAAATACTGCAAACATTTATAGAAAGGATAATACTGTGAAATAATGATTAATTCAATTATACAATACATTAAGTTGTGTCATACATGGTTGATTATTTTTTATTGTTATTGAAAATTCAATATTTAATGCATGTCTTTTCTGTAATGGACATACCTAAGGTTTAGTGTATACATATACATACATACCCATACATATATACCTATACATATATACACACAAACATATAGATACACATTTACATGCACAAAGATACACACTACTAGGCTTAACAAAGTTATTAACCCAATATTACAAAAACATATAGTTATACAAATCCAGATTGGCATATTATTTTTGTATAATAATGTGATTTTTTTAAAAAATTAATATTCTATACTTGTCCTTTCTATAAACATTTTAAATAACATATGTAAATAAAATAAGTTAGTAACTTAAGTTATATATGCTCATGTCTAGTTAGTCTTAGTGAATTAGGAATTAGTTAATATGTGTTATTAAATTTATTAGTGGGCTCCAGTATTTGTCATTAATGTCTTGTTTTAGATTTTTCCTTGAAATGTATTGGTCAATTCTGTATTGATTTATTAATTGTTTTTTGAACAGTTCAATACTAGGTTTGACTGTTTCTTTTGTTTTGAAAATGTGGTACTTAGCTAGCATTATTATTGTATTAAGAACATTAGTAAAATACCTGTTTCCAAAAATTATATCTTGGCACACTAAGTTTAAAGATATGGATGGGCAGTAAGTGTTTATAAGGGTTTGTAACTCATTCCAAAAAGTTTTTACCAACTCACAATCACAGAACAAGTGGAGGATTGTTTCTTTTTGTTTGTGGCACAAAGAACACAAGTTGTCATTTTTTATTTTCATCTTATAGAGTAACACATTTGTTCCTAAAATTCTATTATTAATTCTGGTTTGGAACCATTGTAGGTGTGTATCTTTCTGGCATTTGTATGGCAATTGAAATAATTTTAGTATATTATTTATTTCCCCACCTGTTTCAGAGCACCATTTATCTACTGAAGTTGGTTTAACATCACTATGAATCATAATGTCATATATATCTCTACAACCTTTATTGATTTTAAGCAGTATTGATAATGATAGTGGTAATAGAGGTTCCTCTAATCTTTTACCAATGTCCTGAAGTGTGAGTTTTGTTAAGTATGCTTTAATTGAAGAAATTATACCTGCATACTCCAAGAAGTTGGTGATATTTTCATAAGAACCAATAAATTCTGTAAATGTTAAAAAAGTACCATCATTCTTCAATAAATCATTTATAGTGTAAATATTATTTTTTATGAAATTATAATTAAATATAGGTTTCCCACCGACCTTTAAATTTTTATTGCCAAATAGGAAAACACTTTTTGCTTCTTTCTGGGTTTTTGGAACAAGTTTTCCCAAGAAAAGACTATATGCTGAGTATACGTCTCTCCAAAATGGGTTTGAAATAATCTTTGATTGTTTCTGTATACACTCTGCACCTACAATAAGCATAAATTTAAAATCTGGTATTTCAGTATTTATTATCTGCATGTATTTTTTGTTATTAAAATTTATTTTCCTTATCCAAGATATTTTGAGGGCATTAATGAAATACTCTAAGTTTACCATTCTTAACCCTCCTTCTGCATAATCCTTACAGATTATCTCTCTTTTTATTTTATCGGGTTTTCCATCCCATAAAAAATTGAACAATATATTTTTTAGATCATTTATTATTTCTTTTGTGGGATTTGGTAATGATAAAATAAGGTGGTTAATCTTTGAAAGTGCAAGAGTTTTTATTGCTGTTATCTTTCCTAATGGGGTTAAGTTTCTTTTTGACCATTGTTTTAGCAAACATTTTATCTCATTAACTTTTTTAGTATAATTTAAACAAGTTATATTTTTAAGGTCTGTGGTGAATGTTATTCCAAGCAATGTGAATTGCTTTTCCCAGCATAAGTTTTGATTTGGTAAAATTTTATTTACATTATATCTGTTACTACCTATCCAAACTGCTTTAGTTTTTTCTGCATTTATGTAGAGGCCAGAAATATTAGCATAAAATTTTAACATATTAATAGCTGACAAAAGAGATGTTTCTGTGCCATCCAGGATAAGTGTGGTATCATCAGCATACTGTGATATTTTGTATTCAACATTTTCAATTTTGATGCCTTTTATATTTACATTTTTACGTATAAGCGAAGCCAACACCTCTGCACAAAGGATAAATATATAAGGGGATATTGGGTCACCTTGACGACAACCCCTATGCAAATAGAACCATTCTGAACAATGCCCATTTATAAGAATGCAAGATTCTATATTTTTGTAAAATAAATTTATCCAACTCGTAAAAACTGTACCAAAGTTAAATAGTTCAAGCGTTTTATTTATAAAAGACCACGAAATTGAATCGAAGGCTTTTTCAAAGTCTATCTGGAGAAGTAATCCAGGAATATTCTTTTGTTCTGTGAAATGCATAATGTCATAGACTAATCTGGTATTCTCTCCTATATATCTATTTGGAACAAATCCTGTTTGATCTTCATTTATTAACACATTTAGAACTTTTTTTAGCCTATTTGCTATTGCTGAAGAGGCAATTTTATAAGAAACATTAAGAAGTGATATTGGTCGCCAGTTTTTAAGTAGCAATTTGTCTTTATCTCCTTTCGGGATGCATGTTATTACCCCTTGTCTTTGTGATACTGAGAGCTGACCTTTTTTAAGCCCATAATTAAGTGACCTTACAAGAAAATGTCCAATATCAGACCAGAAGAACTTAAAAAATGCAACTGTAAAACCAGATAGGCCTGGGCTTTTATTATTTTTCATGTTTCTGAGGCTTTCCAGACATTCTTTGTATGTTAAATTTCCTTCGAGGGATTGCTTTTCCTGATTGTTTAATGTTTTAATGTCTTTATTTTTCAGTATATTTTTTAAATTAACCTCATTTGTGTCAACATAGGTGTATAAACTTTTGTAATATTGTCTGACTTCTTCTATAATGTCTTTCTGTTTATCTATTATTTCATTCTTTCTATTTATTAATTTTTGCATTGATTTTGACACAAAGTTATAATTCTCCAAATTACAAAAGAATTTACTATTTTTTTCTCCTTCTTCTATCCACTTAGCGCGGGATCGAATTTTTACACCTTCCATTTTATGATCTCTTAACTTAAGAAGTTCATTTTTTTTAGTGTTCAAAAGTGTATGATTTGTAAGAAGCTGTTTTTCCAAGTATTCTATTTCTCGTATGAGTTCTTTTTCTTTGTCATCTGTTTTTTTCTTAATTCTCGAAGCATAAGATATTGTTGCACCTCTAATGGTAAACATTAGTGTTTCAAAGAAGAGTTGGTCATCAATAGAGAGCTGCAATTTTTCATTGTCAATATCATTTATTAATCTATTTTGTGTCATGCATTCAATGGCATATTGTAGTTTGACTTCTTCTATTGTTTCTTTAATGAGTTTTACATAGGCTAGATCTTTAAGTAATGAATTATTCATTTTCCAATATGAATTTCCTTTTTTGAAATTTCCAAATTCAATGTTAAGTTTTATTAAGGAGTGATCCGTCCTATAGCCTGGTAAAATATGACATGCCTTTACATCCACTAATAAGGAGTTTGTAATTAAGAAAAAGTCTAGACGTGCCTTTTTATTAGAGTTCTTTTTGAACCATGTAAATTGTTTCTTTTCTTGATACATGTCTCTCCAGCAATCTATTAAATCAAGTTCAATAATAATATCTATTAAGATATCTCTAGCCTTTGGGTTGTTTATATGTAGGTAATCAAAATAATCTATATCTGGATTAAGCACTAAGTTAAAATCTCCTGCTATTATGCAAGGATTATCAAATTCTTTTAATTTTATCTTGAGTGCCTGGTAAAAGTCTGGTTTGTCTTGATTAGGCCCATATAAATTAACCAGAGTTATTTTTCTCTTGAATATCAAACAACTGAGAATAATTAAGTTGCCATCCTTGTCACAAAATTGTGATAAAAGCTGAAAGTCAAGTTTTTTGTCAATAAAAATTGCAACTCCTCTTGACGTGCTGCTGCCATTGTTTAAATATACATCGAATTCAAATTCTTGGTATACTTGCTTTAAATCATCGTTAGTAAAGTGTGTATCTTGTATGAAATAGATATTTCCGTTTTTGTTCTTGAGGTAATTGAAGACATCTTTACGTTTATTTTTTTCTCTAAGACCTTGGGCATTCATACAGTAAATATTTAGTTTCTCAGACATTTCATTCTATTAAAGCATACATTATAGTTAGCAGAGGTGCTGGCTTTGCCATGAGTGTATAGCAATACCACATCATTGTTCATTTTTGATATCTGTACATTTATATTTAATACTAAGACAATAACTAGAGCCCTACTAATGTTTCTTTTACATAAAAGAAAATAGATGTATATCATGGAATGATTTTCAACCTATGTGGGGTTGAACTTTGAGATGTAACATAATAAAAATAATTAATTGAGCCAATTTGTGTTGACACCTTTAACTGTTTACTTTTTGTTTTATATTATATAGCAAGCGCTTTAGTAGTAAGAAAAACATAAAAAAGAAAAAAAGACAGATAAACAGACAAAACCCCATACATCATGTACTTTAAACTAAAGGTTTGGCTAGTATTCTTATACAAGGTGGGTAGTTTTACTAAGACATAAATAAACAACTAAAGTGAAGTGGGTACACATGCAACAAGACAACATACAATGGTTTTCAGGAAAAGCAGTTGGTAACAACAAATTACAAGCAAATTCATATTTAGTACTAAACATATTTATAGAAATATTAATATACTGCATCTTTTTATGTTCTGTATTTTGTATTGTAATTTTGCTTAGTATTATGAGTTTATGACAATACCCTGGTGCAAAATTGTACAAAATAATTAATTTTAAGCAAATGGTTTTAACATGAAAAGGGGTCTTAAACCATTTCACCCTTCATATTTATTATTTATTTTAATTTGGTCTATCCTTCTTTCCTACCTCCTATGAAAGCGAAAGAGGAGCTAGGTATTAGAAGACATTGTAATTGGCTTAGCCGAAAGTGCATACCACCTTTGTACGGTACATGTACATAGAAAGGTGGTTACACCTTTTAATCCTTTAAAAAAAAAATAATAATAAAAAAAAAAATAATAATAATAATATGGATAGCAGATATCATTCAAACAATGTAATAATTTTAACTTAATCCTCAGTATATGGTATGTGCATATTGTTTTTAATTGGATATATTTCTATCTATCTATCTATAGATAGATACTGCTGAAACTCCCAAATTAATGGTATTATTGTCAGGTGCGCGTCAGTGCATTTGTTAAAAGAATGAGTGAAAAGGGTAAAAGGCTAATAAGAGTCAGAAGTGACAGTTAAAAGTTAAAAACACCGAAAGTCATTTTAGGGTCTGTTTGTATCTTGCATAAAGTGTATAAGTAATTATAAGAGGCTGTAGAACAATTTGTCTGTATCCATTAATTGTTCGTATCCTATTGTATGCGATTTTTTTTCAGGTTAATTGCATAAGTAACATACTGATATGAAATAAAGTTGCTTATCTTTTTTTTTTAGGCTCACGATTTCCAAATTCTGAAACGGATGTAAACATTTTTAGTTATAGTTCCACGCTTGTTAGCGATGCTTCACTGCTTAGTAGTCCAACACGGGTACCAGTCTACCAGCCACGGTTGATGTTAACGATTGGTCACTGTTGGGGTTATGGGTCATGCGCGTCTTGCTCCTATTTTTAGCTGTTAGGGAAAACCAATATAAACAAGTTTCAGGTGCGGATCTGGCGATAAAGTAACATGCTACAGTGCATTATTCTCAGGGTATGCATGTTTAACTTGTTGAGGATTCTCGTTTCAGATCTGTCTGGTGATTCACGTGGATAATTCTGTCGTTTTTCAGAAGGGCGAAAACTTTTCCTTCATTTGACCATGCTGACTTTACAAATTCGGAGGTAGAAGTTAGTTCAAGTAGTTTAGCATTTTTAAAGGTTAAGTCTTCTCGAATGACAATTTGTTTGCCTTTTAATTTCCTTCGCAGACTGATCGCTTTCATTTTGTTTGTTCTAGTAACAAATTTACATATGATAGGACGGTTTCCGTTCGTTGCAAATTTTCCCATTCTATGCGCAATGTCAATGTCTGTAGAAGTTAGTTGCATACCAAGATCATTGTTTAAAACTTTTAACACTTTGTCAGATGTGGCCTGTGGCGATTCTTTTCTGTCCGAGTCTTGGATGCCATAAATTCGTATTGAGTTCCTTCGTGTATATTGTTCCAGGTCGTTAATAGCACTGTTTTGTATATATGTGTTGTGTTTTAGTTCTCCAAGTTGCTCTTTTAATTTGTTATTTTCAACTTCCAACCGACTTTTGTCTTGTTGAAGATCATCTATCCTTTTGTCTGCATCAAACACTTTCCCTTCCATTTCCGATGTTCTTATCTCAATCTGAGTCATTTTGTTTTTTACATGCTCTACTATTTCGTGAACGCGTTTTATTTCTTGTTGAATTTGTGACTTTACTTCGTTTAGTTTCTCGGTTATTATCTCGTTTGTTATCATTTTACTCAGTTTGCTTTCAATGTAGTCTTGTGATGCTACTTTTTCTAGTTTTGTTTCAAGATTGTGTAACAGCGCTGCCAAATCGTTTATCTCTACAGGTTCTGTCGGTTTGAACATACTGTCTATTTTCTTCTGTGCTTTGGATGTAGTTGTTAATTTTGGGGGCTCTTTTTGGCAGTCAGGCGTTTGTTTAGAAGTTGTACTGTCGTGACCTGGGTCGCTTACATCTGTTTGTTGTTCACCATTAGACCCATCTTCGTTTTTGTTCCTACCTTGTCGTTTCTTTTGTCCTGTTGCCGGCATTGTTTGGAGATACGATTAGTGAAAACTGAAATATGTGTTTATGAATAATTGTAGTCTCAAATGTTCATTAAGAGTAGAAGTAAGATGTCCACAATGATCAGCAGACAACATTTGCCAAAACGAAAAGACGCTGAAAAAAAGCGCCGATTGTTAAGCATCGTCATATAATAAAGTCATCATTGACATTTCCTTGTGGCGTCTCGGTTTTAGAATTCTAGCGCATTTCGTCTGTTATCTTTTATCTATTATATTATCTTGTCGACATTTCGTGTACTGGAAACAAAAGACAAACATTGGCAATCTTAACTGCAATGGTTTAATTGCACATTTACTTTGAACTGATGCACAGCATATAACGCTTTTCATGCAAATAACAATAAACACCCTTCATTAAAATTAACAAACTCGAGTTACAAAATAAACTTTCATAAGAGCCTTCGCCATAAACGCTCTCTTCTCATATATTTTTACTGTTATGACTGTCGTTCGAAGTGGTGTGTAAATTAAGTGCTAACTTTAAGTGTTTACGATTAAACAAACCCAAACCGAGGCACGTAGGAGAACTGTATTGCAATGCGTACTACATTCATACGTAATGCAACAATACATTTTTAAGACACAATCTTACACCTTCTTCTATATAAGTTTATATGGTATGCGATTTAAGCATCCTCTTATAAAACATTTTTATAGTCATATTTGCAAATAACATTATTAAAATAAAAGAAAAAAACTCTAGAAAAAGAATTTTATAGACTTGCTTTTTCTGTGCATCATGTCATAAACAAAATCTTTCTTGCTAAATATTTTGTTTCGAAATTATTAAACTCTGAGATCGAGTCTTGGATAGTTCTCCGTCATCTGAATGGTTGTTATTTGAATATAGTTTAAAGTCTGACCAATCAGATGCTTGAAGATGATTTCAGACTCATCCTTAGAGTTGGAAGCAACTGTTGATTCGAATCGTCTTCTATCGGTTACATTGTTTTACGGGATTAACTATGACTGTTATATCATGGGTAAAGAAGCAAAGAGTCTTAAAATAAATTTTGTTTTTATGTATTTTTTACTTTTAACATCATGCCCTTGAAAAGACCAATTTATAACTAATCATATAATCCACTTGTTCTCGTGACGCCTTTCACTCAGGCAAATTGTTGTTTAATGGATCTTGTTTTTAATGTTTACATTTTGAAATGCCTTTTGAAAATAAAAAAGTAAATACACACTTACATATGTGCTTGACATTTTGTGGGTATTTTATCTAAAACCATTGACAGCCCCCGCTCATCGACACAAAAGTTAATTGTTGTGTACTGTCGTTTAAGACAATATATAATTGATTACGTAAATGCCAAACGTAAAACACTTTTGTGTATCCATGGAGATTTAACTGCAGACAATTTGGCTTAGGATAAACAGAAAAAAATGAAGGAGTGCATAGCTGGAGCATACTAAACGCCATACAACATGCTACACATATACATTCACATACATACATACATACATATGACAATTGGATCAGGGATAGATGTTACCGTGTGCATGCATATGGTTTAACTTTATAGACAAATCCTTCAGTAGAGGAGAGATCTCTACAAAATTGAATAAACCTGTTTTTCCTAAATTTATTTATATGCTCTTATACGCAATTTATTGAGATTGTCATATTGTCTGGCACAGAACAATGCTACTAGTGCCCTGTGGTGGTCGTAAATAATCTCCTCGTGCGTGTAATCGATGTTGTCGTTTAATGCGTCCTATCTGAATTGTTACGTAGACTTTTAATGTGACATACATTAAACCTTGGTACTTCACCCAACTCTGAGTGGAATATAAAATAGTCACATGATGGATGACAAATTGCTATTTATCTACTCAGATACGTGGATTGTATCACGGGAAGCATCAAGACTGCTGGGTTTGCTATATTTTGTATTTTATCTACATCACAGGTTTGTTGTAACTTTTACTACTGACTTGTATTTGAATACCTTTGTCTTAGGCCTTTTCATTTTTAATATATACCCTATTCATGGGAATTTTGTATAATGTCTTTTTCGTGATTACAGCAAAGTTGCTTATGTAGTGTCCCCGCGCATGTAATCTATGTTGTCATTTAAATCATTCAATAACGATTGTGACGTATATTTTCTTTGGACATATGTTGGACTTTGGTACTTCGTATCTATTTAGACACGAACAAGACGCTACATTTACACTTCTTTTCTGGTGTTTGTTTTGTTTTGTTTTATTTTATTGTTTACAATCAATAACTTTTGCATTTTTAATAGAAAAAATTATTATCTCTTCATATAAATACAATTTGGACATTTCTTTTAAATTATGTCTCTACTTTCTTATTAAAGGCGTTGTAACTTATGTATAACAATACGTCATCCCTCGGACAGTTTTTTTTAAAGCGTATGTTTTCGTTCAGATGTTTGAATTTACAGACGTTTTCGGTAGTAATTTCTGCGCATCATTCAAGCGCATCTAGGGTAGATAGTCGCTGACCTTTACTCTTCATAAATGAGAAAGTTGAATTATTATTCGGACATTTCACTTTGCGTTTAAGTCTTCGATTACGATGAACCAACAACTGCGTATCCGCGGCCAGTTAAGTGAGCAAGACATAACCTGAATTCTAGATATTTAAAAAGAAGTTTTATAATTTGTTTTACAGTTTTGGCAAATTGGTTACCATGAAATCTTCATTTTTACAAAAAAAGTATCCCAGCAACTTTACTTTTCCTTTTCATTTTCGAACTCTCCATTAAATTCTACTATGGATATCAAACAATATAAACATTCTATGAAATGATTATTATTTTTTTTTTTTTGCAGAACATGTGTGTTTTTTCTTTCATTTTCATCCTGTGAGGCAATTCAAAGTGGCTGTATTGTGCTGAAGAAATGTACAGATGGAATAATTACTAGAGTATAACATAAAATAAAGTTATTTTGTGTGCAAATTTACGTTTATTATGTTTGTGTAAACTATCTGGAATATTTTAAATGACTTAAATAAATTTGGCTATTTTGTAAGATTTCACAAAATTGATTACCATGGAAACTTAATTTTTAATAAAAAGTAGCCCAACAACCTTATTTTTTCTTTTCATTTTCGAACTCGCCATTAAATTCTCCAACGGATATGAAAACAATTAGAAAATGAAAAGATTATTATTGTAGAAATCGTCCTTAAGTAACCCTTCAGAAAGTGCGAGGTTAGAGTTTTTGCACTCTTATAAGTTACAGATCTGACGCTTATAAATCTCAGAATGACCCAATGTCAGTAGATAGGGTGTTTCTGATGATTACAGAACATCTTTATTTAAAACATTTTATAATAACAATTCTATTTAGTTGACACATAAGTAAATAATTTTTTAGAAATACATATATATAAAACTCAATTTGGAAAGTTGAAATGCACCCTGAATAATACCACTAACACACACAAACCCCATACATAACCCATACATAATTGTTAATTACATTAAATTAAAGTGCAATGAAAAAAGATCCCTATAGCCCTGTAGGGATCATACCAATGACTTATTGTATTATCATTCCTGGTTACGCATCAGGCGGTTAAAACGTTAGAAAAGTCGTTACTTCGAGTCCACGATGGACCACGAGATTAAAGTCAGTGGACAGACGGTTTAGATAGAATGCATATCAACTGTCAATTGTATACATGTATATATATATATATATACAATATATATAATGATAATAGAAAAATTACTAAATAACAGTTTGTAGTCACTGTCGATAATTAAAACATACGTCACTAGTCCACAAACACGTCTCCTCCGAGGAATTAGCACTTTTCTTTTAAATTTTCTATTCCTTGTGATAAACAATGACAACAAATATACAATTAATTACCTTCCTGCACTAATGTATTGCTTTGTTATCAGTTTCTACAGCTGCTGCATACAATACAACCATCTTTGTATTGATTTGCCTTCAAAATCCTCATGAGAAATGCGAGGTCTGACTCAATATTGCAACATTAAGTGCTTCACCAATAAATGACATGGCTTGCAAGTATCGTTTTATGATTTTTTACAATATTAACGCTGTCTTACTTGTAAAATAATCCGAAAAGTTCTAGTAAATATTTTGTTATTTTCATCGATATTCTTAAATTTAACTGTACATGTATGTACGTCGAACTTTGACATATACGTCCCATCTCTGCCTTATTCGAGGACACTGAACATTGCAACAAATACCAAAATTTGAAAAGGCACAGAACAAATGGAAGATCACAAAAGCTTTGACTGATACATGTCTTAACGGTGTGCCTACATGTATCATAAAGTGTATAGGCTGTAGGATAAATGTACATAATTATATATTGTATTTAATTAAGCACAAAATGGAGGTTAAAATTACGTTTTCCCATATATTTATCATATACTCTTTTTATTAATTAACAATGAATTTCAAAATATTTTCTTCCCAAGATGACTAATTACTCATTTTAAAAGGACGACAACATACGGCAATAGAAACAGCCTCGGAGCGACAATGTGAATAAGGTGCCCTGACATCAGCTGTGAATTCGAATGTACTCATTGGCAACATTGTTTGTTTGTTTGTTTATTGGGTTTATCGTCCCACCAACAGTATTTCAGTTATCTGGAGACAATGTCCACTTAAAACAGATATAGTGCTGCCTTCACTGTGTATAGCATGCCGTGAACACCTGGCATGATACCACACACAGTCACATTATCCTGACACCGGGCCAACCAGTCGTGGAACTACCCTTATATTTGCTTGAGCGTTAGCAAGGGAGCTATACCACTACCATTTTAACGACTTTGGTATGTCGCGGCCCGGGATCGAACCCGGGGCCTCCCGTACCTGGAGCCGACGCTTTACCGATTGCGCTTAGCAACATTGAAGGGACACTAAGTGAATAGGGTGCATAATCTGTTTTCTTTACGAAGCCGATAATTTATTACACGACAAAAGCCGTACATTTTTCTTTAATTATGGGTTAGTTTACACTTCACTGCCTAGCCATTTGTTCGAACCTATTTTAGTTCACTTTAATTCAAAATACTAATCAGGTGTTCGCAGTTGTTTCGCGTCAAATAATGTATTGCATTATTCAAAGCCTAAATTTGACGCCGTTTGATGCTTTGCGGCCAAACGTTTTATTGTTGATTGGGTTTATCGTCCCATCAACAGTATTCTACTAAACAAAAGACAATGTCCACTTGAAGCAGATATAGTGCTGCCTTACTTTGTATAGTATAACGTGAACACCTGGCATGATAGCAAACACTGTGACATTATTTTGACATTAGGCCAACCAGTCCTGGACCAACCCTTACATGCATATTTGCCTGAGCGTTACCAAGGGAGCTTTATAATGTATACCGCTACAATATTTACGACTTTGGTGTGTCGTTGCCTGTTTTCGAACCACGTAATGTATTAATAACTAACTAACAATAAAATCAAGAAATAAGTAAACGTTGAGGTTCAATTTACGTTTTATCACAAAGTATCTTTACAAGAAACATCTGTTTTATTCTTAGAGCCCAAGTTCATTTACGAAATTATGTCTAAAAGAGTAAATTATACTTCATTACAAAGATAAATAACAACATAATGTTGAGTTATTCCTATTACTATTTCAAACATTAAATATTTACATACCATTGGCATTCAATGCGTTCAGTTAAAAGGCTGTAAACAAACTCCTGTTCCTCGTAACCGCATGTCCCTCCTTCAAACTGTAATTTAGTTATGTGACATCAAAAGCAGACTTATTTGAAACACGAATATAAACAACACAACTACGCAACTAACAACCAGAATATTTTAGACGGTTATAAGTTTGGTTTTATTCTGTTTAAATGATATATTCGCAGATAATCTGGAAATCAATTACATTTTAGCCAAACGGCAAGTATCAATTCAGTAGAACAAAATAATTATTGGACCCTTTTGTATAGAACTGGCTGCCTTAAACATACTTTAAATAGATAAACCTAGAGATTTACGAATCATCTGTTCAAAAGGTAAGGAAATAAACTATATAAAACATATTTTATCTCTGATATGGCAAAGAAACGGAGCATAATGTGTCAACCCTTTGGCGCAGGGTACAGTTCCTTACGTTATCAACTAGCATGCAATGCGTTCATTGTCTATATGTAATCATCCAAGAAAAAGCTCCATGGATGACACCATGTTGTTATGTAAACAGATGAGGTGCGGCTCTTTTATGCATTAAAATGGGGGTACTCTTAAAATGTTGGTCATTATTTAAGTTTGTGAATATCCTAACAAATGAGATTTTTACAGTTTAAAATGTAGTAACATACTCACATGTCACTTTAAATTGTTTTAAGTACCATTTACATATGATCAGTTGTTTAATTTATAGCGATGTACTGTTTCTTTTAGGACGAATTCCCATTGCGTCGAAAAAAAAAATCGCCATTTTGTAATCTAACTTGGCCATTACTTGTCATTTTAATTTTATTTTGATAAACAACTTTTGACGTCGTGTGCCGTAGAAATAAAACTAGTGTAATCAGTTGAATTTTATTTTAGTATTTGGCTGTATCCTCAAAAATAAGGTTGTTGGATTGCTCTTTCCTAGTCCCTATGAACCATCCTTGTTTTTCTATTACCCGTATAGAATTGGGAAGCCAACTCGTTTGTTTGGCTGATAACAATCGTTCTTCTTTACTGTGCTTTCTGGATTAATATTAACTATTCAATAACCGTCAGCTTAGCTTACTTTCAAGCATGATAGTCCACTATAGTAGTAAACGTTATTTTTCATTGTACATTTTCTGCGTAACTCTATATTATATATATCGACGGCGATTTTTGATGATTTGTAATTAGTCATATTTTGACAAAGCATGCGCGATGTCGTTTATCAAGTAGCCTGCCGTTATCTGGTCTGCCATCACAGATGCATACCGTTTCATTTGGCTTAAAGGTACTTAATCAGAGAGAAAGAGAGAGAGAGAGAGACAGTGAGAGAGACAGAGACAGAGACAGAGAGACAGACAGACAGACAGACAGACAGACAGAAGGAGGGAGACAAAGTGAGACAGAGATAGACGAGAGAAAGAGAAAGAGTGTGTGTGAGAGAGAGAGAAAGAGACAGATACCGGCTACAAATGTGGTGGCCGATTAAATTTAAATGGGACTTTTGTTGTCATCGCTCATTTTTCATATCAACTGAATATTGACAAGCTCCCGTGAAAAAGGGTATGCCTTTAAAGTTAATTATCCTTTAATTTTAATCAATAAATAAGAACATTGCATTAGATTCCTGCTGGGTCTCAATTTCAGAGACAGTTTAAGTATGAAATAAACAACTAGGGACTTTCATAACGGAAGCCTGTTAGAAACTAGAACAATAAATGAATTCATCCGAAATTGCCCACTTCCTAATGAGAGATCAGTGTAAAATAAAACAAGCCAAGTGATGACGTTAGGAAATAACTAATAAAGCTATATAATGAAAGGCAGTGATGTCATTAGAAGCAAATATGTTTAATCTTCTAACTCGAAGAAAAACAACTAATTTAAGTTGAAGATAAAGATAAATAATTCATCAAAACAAACGACACATAATAAAATGTTGTACAGTAAGCATAGATATGGTCATACCCACAAATAATAATACAAGCCAAGACAATATCATAAAATGACATTTCAAATTATTAAATATTTAATATTCTGAATGTATACCTACTGTAAAATCTTATTTAAAGAGCGATGTTGACTGAACATGTTGTCTTACCTATATAGAGTACCAACAGAGAGATGACGAAACAACTTTTCACAGCAACTGTTTAAATTCTTGATGTCATAATTTTTAAATTGTTTATGACATGTTTGGCTGTCAACTAATTTAGAAGCTCTTTAAGTTCTTGACTGTAAAATGGTTAATTGCAAACTGTGCATTTCATCAAAAGTTTCAACATTTGTAAACATTAGAAATAAGTGAGCTGATATATGTTTTGTGTAAAAGGGTCATAGTTATTGGGACCTTTGATCTTTTTGCAGAGCATTCTCATAAAATGCCATGTTGCATAATTGAGTTCATATTCCTTTTAAAATTTAAAGCAATACAATTAATACAGGTGACAGAAGATTTTCGCATTTTATGTAATGATATTGTAGTAATAAACACATTTTTGACATTAAAATCTCCAAATTTAGTATAAACGTGTGCAGACCTAGTTACAGGTAGCTTGAATATATAAATACCATATTATGTAGAATGAGGTGGATCCTCAGGTTTGGATGAAAGTTGCATTCGTCTCTCTTGTCACAGATTTACCAAGAAACGTTGAATTTGTCTCAAATGTTAATGCCAAGCAGTTCTCAAGGGTACGTTAATACACTTTAGCGAATAAATGATTCTTCATAGTTGGAATATCGTCAATAAGAATATATGACAAAGTCTTATGAGTATTGCAACATATACCAAACTCCGAAAAGGCACAGAACCAAGGTATTTCACATGCAAGCCAAGCGAAAAGTAAGAACAATTTTGTGATGAGTCATTTAAGGAAAAGAGCAAACCCGACAGTTACCGCCTTGGAACGGTCAGTCGGCAATATGGACCGACTGGGGTGCTTAAACCGGTTTTACAGAGCTCTAACCTCGCACTTCCTGACGAGTTTCTCAAATGCAAGCAACGAAAAGAAAAACGATCTATTTGAAAACAAAATGTCCATGCGGTGATATTTTCTATACGTTATGACGAAAGTAGTGACGTCATCGAAAAATAATGTCCACATAGTGTTCAGAAAAGGAATATGGTATTATTTCGATTTAAAAAACAACACAAAAATGGTTGACCACAAATAAAATTAACTTTCTGAATCATGAACAAACATAACCAGAGACGAATAAATGGTTGTAGCATCCTGTTCATGTGAAGATGGAATTGAAGAACCAAAGTTTCAATGTCCATCAAAGGAAATACACGTAGCAATCCTTATAGGATGATTAAATGACAACATAGATTACATGCACGGGGAGATTTTTTACGACCGCCACAAGACGTTAATTTAAATACCATTTTTTATGGTTGAATCAGCATGGGATAGTGTTAATATAAAGTAACGCTGTGCGCAATATAAAAAGTCAAATCTGCAATCAAGCTTGTTTACTTATTTCTCAATACCAATCAATTTTATAAATACACATTTTATGAAAATATGTAAAGTAGGAAATATAACTCATCACTGATTTGTCCTTACTTTTACATTTGGCTGGCATGTGAATACCTTTGTCCTGTGCCTTAACAAATGTTGGTATATGTTGCAATGCTCATATGATTTTGTCATATGTTTTATTGAAATTGCAAACCCAGCGAGAATGTATTAAATATTGGATAAGTGAATAGTGCATTACTTGCCTTGCAAGCAATGATGGTCTTTCCTAACGAACAATTTTTATAAACAATTTAAATAAGTCTAAATTAAACCACCAAGGTGAAAAAAGCGTAAATCGCTGAGAAATCGAAGGAATTAACTCCAGAGCAATGGAAATTTCAAATACAAAAAATTGTCTGAAAAACTTTTGTTGACCAATATTATTGGCCACATGATATTTTAAAAAGCAAAATAGCATATAAGTTATAGATTTTCATAAAAAAAACACAACAATGCACGACATCTAGGACTTTTATGAGTGACACTCAAAAGATGTCTTTTGGTAAGTTGCCGCATACGTTAGACTTGGTCCTTATTAAACTTCTAAAGCATGTGTCATTGTCATTTATAAATTGGTAAGTAAAACGGAAAATACCTACTGAATACGATGGGTTGCTTTACACTAGGCTTTTTCACTTTTAGCCTAACACAAGAAGAAAGCATCAATTTAATATAAATCTACATGTTAATATGTTGGTGTGCAGGTGCTCTTCTGTTTATTTCCTCGATAATATATTTTCAAACATATTTAGGTCGTGTCGACAAACTTATATAAATGTTTGCAAAAAACAATGAAACATTTGCCAATTTCTCAACTGATGTTAAATATATAGGATATTAGGTACCATATAATATATACAAAACCACAAAACAACAAATTCCTCAGTATTTATAAATTTGTTCAAACACGTTTGATTATTTCAATATATATTTTCCAGAAATGCCTCATTTACCTTTGATAAAATTCTGTAATTGTTTTGTTATTAAATAGTTTGGTCAAATTTCAAAATTATTCTTAACACAGACAGGTATTTATTAACATTACTAACATATCTTCCTTTATATTTCATTGTTCTAATGAACATAACCAAACACAGTCTGGCAGTGTCTTTGTTTATGTATCCTTGCTCATTACATAGGGGTTTGGTGGTAACAAAGTAGTCTAGTTTGGTTTATGTATATACACAAGTAGTTGATATCATTTCACATAAAGTTAGAAAAGTCAGTAAATTTTGCATGGTGATCTAAAACGAAGCATGTACATAAGCAATTGATTTGCCCTGTTCTTTTTTGTGACTAACTTCTTGAATCCCCGGATTTAAATATTGAAATGTATAAGAAATATATACTATACGTATAGTGAATATTGCATTTTTGTTGATAAATCTTTTAAATAAAGTACGAAAATGGATTAAAAAAAAAAAGGTATATCCAAAATGCCTGTTTGTAAATGTCAAATAAAGGTCGCCCATCATTACAGTCATTTTAATTTGTCACATAGTAAATAAGAAAGCAATATTGGTGTAATTACGACTAGCTGCTAGACAGACCAGGTCCTTCGGTTATTTATTTGTCAAACCCACAATACAAGTGGTAAATTAAATGAAAAATGCTGCAGTAAAATGAAATATTATTTGTGTGTTTTCGTTGTAATTTTTGACATGCATCGGCATACGCTGCAGCTGTAAATTGTCTGTAATTAAATGATGCGACGTTAATTTCTTGGTTCTCTTTAATCTTTAACAATAAACTGCAGTCTTAACAGTGTTGTAGATGTAGGGAGTACATATGAACCCGTGTTGAAATAAAACTTGTTGTCGAGCATTTTATGAATAGATAAACCTTTGCAATATGGCATATTATAACATTAGTTGTAAGGTTACACGTATAGTTTGTTGGGAAATATAAGGCATATAAAACGCAATTTACGTTGAGCCATGATGAAAACATGAAAGACGTTTTGAAGTTATACATTCTCTCATTTTGTGTGAATCAGTACAGGTAATGGGATACGGGCCAAAAACATATTGCTGATGATACAACCATTGACCACTGCACATTAACCAACTAGCTGATGATATAACCATTGACCACTGTACAATAACCAACTAGCTGATGATACAACCATTGACAATTGTACATTAAACATCTAGCTAATGATACAACCATTGACCACTGTACATTAACCAACAAGCTGATGATACAACCATTGACCATTGTACATTAACAAACTGGCTGATGATACAACCACTGACCACTGTACATTAACCAACTAGCTGATGATACAACCATTGACAATTGTACATTAACCAACTAGCTGATGATACAACCATTGACCACTGTACATTAACCAACTAGCTGATGATACAACCATTGACCACTGTACATTAACCAACTAGCTGATGATACAACCATTGACCACTGTACATTAACCAACAAGCTGATGATACAACCATTGACCACTGTACATTAACCAACTAGCTGATGATACAACCATTGACCACTGTACATTAACCAACTAGCTGATGATACAATCATTGACCACTGTACATTGACCAACTAGCTGATGATACAATCATTGACCACTGTACATTAACCAACTAGCTGATGATACAATCATTGACCATTGTACATTAACCAACTAGCTGATGATACAACCATTGACCATTGTACTTTAACCAACTAGCTGATGATACAACCATTGACCATTGTACATTAACCAACTATCTGATGATACAACCATTGACCATTGACCACTGTACATTAACCAACTAGCTGATGATACAATCATTGAGCATTGTACATTAACCAACTAGCTGATGATACAATCATTGACCATTGTACATTAACCAACTAGCTGATGATACAATCATTGAGCATTGTACATTAACCAACTAGCTGATGATACAACCATTGACCATTGTACAATAACCAACTAGCTGATGATACAACCATTGACCACTGTACATTAACCAACTAGCTGATGATACAACCATTGACCATTGTACAATAACCAACTAGCTGATGATACAATCATTGACCATTGTACAATAACCAACATGCTGATGATACAATCATTGACCATTGTACATTAACCAACTAGCTGATCATAATCCCATTGACCACTGAACATTAACCATCTAGCTGATGATACAACCATTGCCCACTGTACATTAACCCACTAGCTGATGATACAACCATTGACCACTATACATTAACCAACTAGCTGATGATACAACCATTGATCACGGTACATTAACCAACTAGCTGATGATAATCCCATTGACCACTGAACATTAACCATCTAGCTGATGATACAACCATTGCCCACTGTACATTAACCAACTAGCTGATGTTACAACCATTGACCACTGTACATTAACCAACTATCTAATGATACAACCATTGATCACTGTAGATTAACCAACTAGCTGATGAATCAACCATTGACCACTGAACATTGACCAACTAGCTGATGATACAATCATTGACCACTGTACATTAACAACCTAGCTGATGATACAACCACTGACCATTGTACATTGACCAACTAGCTGATGATACAACCATTGACCATTGTACATTAACCAATTAGCTGATGATACAACCATTGACCATTGTACTTTAACCAGCTAGCCGATGATACAACCATTGATCATTGTACATTAACCAACTAGCTGATGATACAACCATTGACCACTGTACATTAACCAACTAGCTGATGATACAACAATTGACCATTGTACATTAACCAACTAGCTGATAATACACTATTGACCACTGTACATTAACCAACTTGCTGATGATACAACCATTGACCATTGTACATTAACCAACTAGCTGATGATACAATCATTGACCACTGTACATTAACCAACTAGCTGATGATACAATCATTGACCACTGTACATTAACCAACTAGCTGATGATACAATCATTGACCATTGTACATTAACCAACTAGCTGATGATACAATCATTGACCATTGTACATTAACCAACTAGCTGATAACACAACCATTGACCATTGTACAATAACCAACTATCTGATGATACAACCATTGACCACTGTACATTAACCAACTAGCTGATGATACAACCATTGACCATTGTACAATAACCAACTAGCTGATGATACAATCATTGACCATTGTACAATAACCAACATGCTGATGATACAATCATTGACCATTGTACATTAACCAACTAGCTGATCATAATCCCATTGACCACTGAACATTAACCATCTAGCTGATGACACAACCATTGCCCACTGTACATTAACCCACTAGCTGATGATACAACTATTGACCACTGTACATTAACCAACTAGCTGATGATACAACCAATGACCACTGTACATTAACCAACTAGCTGATGATACAACCATTGACGACTGTACATTAACCAACTAGCTAATGATACAACCATTGACCACTGTGCATTAACCAACTAGCTGATGATACAACCATTGACCACTGTACATTAACCAACTAGCTGATGATACAACCAATGACCATTGTTTATTAACCAACTAGCTGATGATACAACCATTGACCACTGTACATTAACCAACTAGCTGATGATACAACCATTGACCACTGTACATTAACCAACTAGCATTGCTGTTAATTTGCACGATGTCTTGACATGTCATTAAGATTACATTTACATTTAAACATTGACTTTGAAGTCATAAATTTGGTAGTTACTGTTGAAATTTTGTCCGTTCATCTATCCCGTCAGGGCCAATGTATTTTAGGCAACTTGAGCAGACCCTGTTGCCCTTAACGTGATATTGGACAGGAAATATAACTTTGGGATAGGATTGGATTGGATTTGCCGGCATTTTGCCGATAGTGCGCAGCGACATTTCTGTCATTATAGCACAGGGGCACTTCTGAGGTGCCCAGGGACTGAACTTGGCCGGTCCATTATACTGACACCGACGAGTCAGGCGTAATGCTGCCACCTTAGCCCCGAGCGTTAGGAGGGAAGCCACTACTACCAACTTTAAAGTCTTTGGTTTGACCCGGCCGGGGTTCGAACCCACGACCTCCAGATCCGCAAGCCGACACTCTACCAACTTCGGGATACTGTCTGATTTAGATATAAAGCATAAACAGGCACATCTTCGTTCTACTTTTTTGTTCTTTTAGCATTGCATTACAATGGGGCAGTTTTGTTTCGTTTGGTTTGATTCTTGTGTTGTCATAACTTGTTGTTTTCGTCTAAAATTATTTTAATGCTTTACATCATTTAAAAGAAATTGCTATCTTTGTCTTAAATGGTTATAACATTGTTACCATTTTCATCTAACCAAAACTGATCCCTCTTAAGGGACTGTTTAGGAGCCAAGGCATTTATCTCGTGTACATATTGTCAAAGGTTATATGCATTTATTATTTTGCTCTTTGGAAAAAAAAAGCATTATGTATATTGTTCATTTTGTTTGTCCCAAATGCAGTTGCTTACTGTTTGTTGTGTCACTTTGATGTGATGTCCTTTTCACTGTTTCTGTTTGAAATAACACATCAGGAAGTGCAAGGTTCGAGCTCTAAAATTTGGTTTAAGCACTCCAGTTGGTCTTACTGCATATTACCTATTCCAAGACTTTTACTGCAAGTTTTCTATAATTGTTTGCATATCTGGCTTATTTATAAATTTTATTTCACTTTATTGTATATAATATAAATATAGTCTTCTAGTTTGTTTCAACTGTATGTATCTTGATAGTGGCTTAGTGCTATTTTTATTTATCTCGGGTATTTGTGCCTTTGTCTAATGCTAGTTAAAATATAAAAAAAACATGCTTGAATTAATATTTTTGAGTTCAAAAAAGTATTTCCACTGATAAAGTATTTCGATAAATGCGACAATTTACTTCTTGTTATTTACTATTTACAGACAAAAATGCATTCAAATCTTATTGTCTAATACATAAGCATAATCATCCCCAGTTTAACTACCAAAACACCTACCTATTCCGCGACTCTTCATATACTTTTTTGTATAAACAATAGAAAATCATTTTAAACTATTATCATGGCATTCAAGTAAAGGCCTATAACTAGCTTGTAAGTAGAATCTGCAGTTTACTTTAATTGCATATATGTGGACGCTTAAAAACTTTATTTAAAAATTGTCCGCATTTTCATCTAGACCTTGGTTTACGTTGTCCTACATTGATAAATAAAGGTCATTGTTTACAATCATGTAAATTTGAAATATTCAGTCCTTTTATAATAAAACGTATATAAAACATCATTAATGATAACAAGAAAGCTCTTTAAAAAAACAATATGCGGCGTTGGTGATGCATAAACCTACACATTTTTATCGTGTTTATGTTTTTAATGAAAAATAAATTTAAAAACAGTTCTAAGAACACAACACCAAACTATTATACATTTTTACAACAGTCGTTCGCTCCATCTGCGCCTCATATTTCTGAAGTTCCTCTTGTAATAGACACTAAAATTTACAAAGCAGATGGACTGTGCGGGAGTGAACGATCTGCTTTGAGGCGTATGACAGAGATAAAGTTCAAATGAATATAGTGTCAATTGACGTTTAATGCACTGTACACACTAATACTGTACGGAATTGATCTGGAATTGTTCAAGAGACTTAAATAACTGTATAAATAACTATATATCCCCGAGGACGTTTAATAGCAACACTACGGTTTATCATGCTATTAAAAATTTCTACCAATGCTGATCGCTTTGATATTCATTCGGGCTTACCTCGGGTCTGCATTTGTAGGTAGGTCAAAAGTAAGGTTAGACAGCCGAAAAAAACACACAAAATGTTGACCAATGAAGGAATGAAAGCTTATTAAAACCAACAAGTGTATGACACGGTTCTGCATGTTTACCCACGTACTAACAACAGAATACAGAATAAAATGTTCTGAATACCGAATGATTTGCGAGCTTTCGCAGAATGATCACATCCGCTTGGTTCGAGTTAAACTCATCCTTTACATAGACATACTGTTCTATCTTCTACTTTGTTTAATGTCAAAATCGTTATATGAAGTCTTAGGAATGCTTTACATTAAAATACACGACTTTGACATTTAGCCGATTGTTTAAAAAGAACTTCTTGGACGTAGATCTTAAATTTAACAATTTTATGAAGTTGTACAAATGTATGCACTGATCCGGTTAAAAAGTAATGGATTGAAGTAACATCTACATCTTAAAAACAACCACACTGATGTGATGTAGTGATGCAATTGATACCTTGGTTGATATTTCAGTTATGTGAATACGTTAATATGCCGTTCAGTATTACTTGTCACTAACCTGTCATACAAAGCCATTTGAAATTAGTATTACATATTATGGTCGTTAAGATAGAGTCTTCTCATAAATAAACTGTTTGAAAGTAAGGTAATACGATTACGAAGACAACAACTGTGTGAATTAAAACATTTCTGTCTAAAACTATCTCCAATGCGACAAAATGTTCTGATTGTATTGGTGATGTAGAACAAAATGAAAACAGTAACAAAAAGCAACAACAAAAAATAAAAACAACAACAACAACAAAACAAAAAACAAAAGCGAAGTTTTGAATGCATCGCTTGATTGCACAAGAATATAAATAATACAGACACTTAAGTATGGGAATTATTAACAATATTGACTTACAGTCTCCTTGTAAAGTGGGTCTATCAATACCGGGTCATCTCTTCTCTAATGTCATTCTTTAAGTCCAGTTTATTAAATGTCGAGAATGAAACGGGGCTCTTAATTTGATATAAAATGTTAATGATACTCAATTCCAACAGCTGTTAGCGTCGCACATTGTGACTAAACGGTAAGGCCATGTCGTTAAGCTTGCTTTTTTCCAAGGCAATGAATACCACAAAAGTGGCAGCACCTTCGTTGTGATTATGAGAATATACTATTTATGGCAACTCAAGACAAACGCATACAGAGTACGTGATGTTAAAGTGACGAAAACGCAGAGACGAGATTTTAAAGATGAAAAGAAAAACACTCATCGTACGTCCGCTTCATGTCCAAAACACAGTGAGATCTTCACATTGTTCTTCAATGCCAACTTCCCACCTTCGCTTATCGTGAAACAAGTCATTTAGTTCTCGATACATTATTTAAATTAATTACATGACATGATATATTTCTATCGTGATTACCATTTATGTGCTAAAATGAATTAAAATAATACAATAAGACAAGGACCTACAAGCCAATGAACATATATTAAGATTTAAAAAGGCACAGGATAAAGGTAATAACATGCCTGTCAATTGTAAAACAAAAACTGTGATAAGACATTTTATAAATAGAGCAAACCTAACAGTTGCCACCATGGAACCGTCAGTCGGCAAAAAAAGCAGACACGATTGCCTAAGCAGGCTTTAGAGAGCTCTAACCGCGCACGTCCAATGGGTTCCTCAAATACAAGCAGCGAGGAGAAAACTGATATATTTGAAACAAACCAGACCACCTGATGACGTATTATAAATCTTAAGTTATCACGTCATTAAAGAGAAAGTAGTTGCAGGCTTAATTTTTATAATTCTTTATAAATTAGTGATTTATTATCGGTTTTTGGCTTACCCAAAACAGGAAAATGTCTAATGTTTCTAGAAACGTTGGTGTTTACTGGTGACATGTTCATGGATGTTTATGGGTGCTCTTTCCATGCAAATGGAAAATTTATAAACAGAACAGTTAAGATTTGCTTTCTGATAAGACTGCAACTGTACCTGTAAAATAGCTTTTCTTACGCTTCTTACAGTCTAGTCTGCCATTTAAGCAAAACAGAAGTAAATAAATATGTAAAGTAGATGCTACCTATGACCATTCTTAACTGTCCTAACAATGTTAAAAAATAATTTCCCTGTTTGACAAATACAGTACAGAGAGATGGCTATTACAACGCCACCTGTTGCTATAACGGAATAAACCCCATCGTACACAATAGAGTTTATTATGAAGTTACTGTGATGATCGTTAATGAAAAAAATCAGAATTTTAGTATTTTAGCATACATACAGGCAAATATTTCCGCCTATTTTTATGATATTTTAGTGTTTTATATACATGTTCGTATATGAAATACTGAGATATAAAAGTTACAAGTGAAGGAGACTATCTATTGAAATTGCTCATTTCTCCCATGTGTCCTCAACGATACTGCAATTGCGACATTTTATTTGACATTTCAAGCAAGCTTTCATGCCGATGGACATATAAATGCAGCTTTATTAAAGACAGTTATTATAACGACATAACAATGCCACCTTATAATTATAATGACTTTTAGACTTGATAAATTATCATTTAATTATAGATAAATTAGATTTACTAGAAACATCCAAGGAACTGTATTCGTCATGAAAATATGTCTTTACGGGAAAAGAAAATTTTAAACCAATAACAACCACATTATTCAACTTATTCGCGAAGGTTTTAGGGACACTGTCTTTACATGTATCAACAGGAGAATCTTGTATTTGTCAATATAATAGTAAAACATTGACATTGTGTCGTAAAATTCGCCTAACTAAACCTTTCCCTTGTGTTACTCATGAAGTTTAACATTAATGCAAAGTTCGATGACAAATGACATGCGTTTAATGTCAAAGTCTTTTCTTTAGAATGATTAGTTATGTTAAAAGTAAAAAAGGGAGATTAATACGTAGTTTTCTTCCTTTTAAGCCTTAAAATTGATGTGGAAACATAAAGTTAACAATATATGTTCATCAAGTTTCTTAAAGACATTACGAAGCATCAACCCATATTTGGCTTTAATAAATTCATACGCGTAGGTCATTTACACTGTGTTATTTCCTCCTGAAGTGTACTAATTTTATACAGTATAGAATATAATGCAATAATTATATACCCTATGAATTTGAAGCATTTTGATTGGTCGAGAGCTTCACACGCACGAGACCGAAAAAAAGTGATGACTACTCCGGGAGTTAATATTGACATTTGCTATTCTCACGACGTGTTAATTTTTCATGCGCATTGTGACAAACATGGCGTCACGTAGCGAACAGGTGAGAACCAGAATGCTTCAAATTCAAAGGGTATATAATATTACAAGTTAATACTAATTTTGAGGTCGACATGTAGTTTTGCGGACCTAGGTCGTGTGATATCAATCTCAGACTTCGGCCGATATCACACTACCCAGGTCCGCAAAACTACATATCGACCTCAACATTACTGTTGATTTGTATCATATTTTAAGCCAGTCATTCAAGTATGCTTTAAGTCATGTTAGTATTTATACAAATGCTTCAGTAATCGTTTACATTCTTATGTCAGATTTTTGCGTGTTTTATAGCTACACAGTATATATATCTACATATTGTTGTAGCACACTTGCAATTGACAACACCTTGAAGAAAAAGTCACAAAAGAAATCTCTTTTTACATTTTCATTTTTGCAGTACTCTGATGTTTTGCATGTTTTATGGCTACACAGTATATATATATATATATATATATATATATATATATATATATATATATATATATATATATATATATATATATATATATATATATATATATATATATATATATATATATATATATATATATATATATATATATATATATATATATATATATATATATATATATATATTGTTGTAGCACACTTACAATTGACAATACCTTGAAAAAAAAGTCACAAACGAAATCTCCTTTTACATTTTCATTTTTGCAGTACGCTGATGTCAGTATATATGGCGCGTATACAGTGGACTTTTATAATGGTAGGTCATTTCACATGAGATAACATGTAAAAATTACATAGAATTACACGAGGCATTTTATATCGTTTATAAATTAGTTTTATTTCTGCGTACTTGATTTCTTTTTTCCTGTTTAACAGAAATATTTTTCAACTGAAAGCCAGCTGTACCTTATAAAACAAAATATTCATTTTTATGAAAGGACTTTAAAGCAAGAAGTATCGTTTGTGGTCTTGAGTTTTTCTTAAGACTAATACATTTAAGTTAAATTGTACTTTTGGAAATAATTGCAAATAATAGTCGTTCCAGAAATGGTTTAATCATTGTAATGAATCAGTTACTTTAAGCAATGACAGTTAATTCAAAATGTAATTAGACTTCCTAATGTTCCAGCAAAACCTAGACCTAGTGGTAAATAGATTATACCGCAGCCTATATATTTGTAAGCAACTAACCACAAATGCTGTTTTGTTATTTTATTTATTTTAAGGCACATGTCCGTGACATGTACGACATGTACTTATACTTGTTTTCTGTGCCATTAAACCTGGTAGTCATTACTTTTTCTCTTAATCGGTAGAGTGTCGGCTTCATGTACGAGAGGCCGCGGGTTCGATCCCGGGCCGCGACATACCAAAGTCGTTAAAATGATAGTGTTTTAGCTCCCTTGCTAACGCTCGAGCAAATATGGATATTTCCACGACTGGTCAGCCCGATGTCAGGATAATGTGACTGGGTGTGGTTTCATGCCAGGTGTTCACAGCATGCTATACACAGTGAGGGCAGCACTTTATCTGCTTCAAGTGGACACCGTCTCCAGATCAGTGAAATACTGTTGGTTGGACGATAAACCCAATAAACAAACAATCATTTTCACTGTCTCAGACAAAAGAAGCAACAATTCAAGACCAGTCTTTAACGATCAAGCCGAGTTGAGGATTTAGAGAGGGTATCAATGACTATTGACTTCGTGGATCGATCATAGTTCGAAACTTATCAACATCTTTATAAATGGCTGTGTAAGAACACGTACACCAGTTTTCAGGAAAATAAATATCGTTGTGTGATTATTTTTTTATTTATTTAAAACATAGGGCGTTTTCACCCATAGTTCTTAAATAAAGTACGAAATTACCATTTATATTCTAACGCATATGTTACTTTAATTTGTTTTCAGGAACTTCTTTTAATTATTTTTACTTTTATGCTTTTCGACAAACGACTGAGCGTTCCTATGTCTCAAATAAGTCATCGAGTTAAAAGCACTAGAATATCCAATTTGATTGTGTTAAGAAATAAAATTGGACAAAATGACATCGTATAACCGTTATCTACGTGAATAAAGATGGAATTGCTCCTTATGATGTTGCAGTGTTGCCGCCACTGATGACTGCTTGTTACAAAGACAGATGGCGAAACATCAGGCAAGAAAAACATTTAGTAATTCAACTTTGTTACAGCATCATAATAGGTGGTACTTTCTGTTCTCATTTAACGGAAAAATTGTATGTTTGGGCGTTAAATAAAGCTGGCACTATTGCTTTAATCTCAGCCAAAATAATGCACGAAAAATAGACATGTGTTTTGGTGAAGACCTAATTAGGTAAACAGGAAAGATCTTTGCAATGTTATTCTTTTATCTTTCAAACTGTCTATATTGTTATTTTAGTATATAGATTTTACATTTATTTTTCTGATGCTACGATGAAAGCACTATATGCTTTATGTGTAACACCATACCCAGGAACAGAATTATGAGACTAGAGTGATTTTCACACATTATAAATATGACATTATATTGCTTGACAGTGTGTGTGGGGGGACACCTAGAAAAAAAACTAATGAAGTACAAAGCAAAAAGACCTTTAACTTTTTTTTTCTTGAACTTTTGTCTATTTGTGTTGAGTCAGATATCATTTTTTGTCATTTTTTTTTTGACTGCGTGTGTATAGTTATGGATATACCGACATCTCATTCACACATTGTTGTCTTATGCATTTAACTCTACCATATAAGGCCATCTTTATCCAAACGTGCGCCAATGAACACACCTAGCTATATCTCGACAATTTCTGTTGTACGTATTCTTGTACGTTCCATAAACAACCCTACAAAGTTTATTTGAACCTCCTCATGGTTCCTCGTAAATTACTATTATTGGCATGTAGGTGGAGTCTGTAGGAGACTCTAATTGCATGTTGCGGTTATAGAGTAACCGGCAAAGCATATTTCTATCTATTTGAAGTAATTATTTTAATGCACAGACGAGACTGAGCACAATTTGTCGACATTTGTTTTACTGTCATTTCCGTCTCCAAAAAAACTGAAATATTGCTGGTGGGATGATGAACCCAGCAAACAATTGTCTGCCTTACATTAGCATGTCTATTGCACATAGAGCATGGAGTTCTAACATTTGAAATATACTTTCGTATATAAAGTACGTTGGTCATGCCTTGAAAGTCTTAAGGTTTTAATAGATTTTTGTATCCACTGATTTCATCTCCCTTTCGTCATAAAATTTTAAATAGATTTGTTGTAATGCTCTCCCTTAAATATGAATAATACAGTGTTTTTAACACAATCACATCTAGTCAGACAAGGCGTTTGTGCGTGGCCGTTTCAGACCTAAAAGTTTTAAATACTTGTATTTAAATAGGATGTGTCCTTACATTTTGTATCGTGATTACTATCTAAGTTCTATAGAATTGTTGATTGCATTAATCTCTATAAACTGGCAAATAACGGTCAGTTGTTTTTGGCTCTGTAAAGAAAATATTCCAATATTCTTCAAAACATGCAGCATTAGTGTCTGCTGGTGAGAGGTCCAATGGCGTTCTTCCAAGTATATTGCATTTCATATAAAACAGACCATTGTCGCCGCGCATGCACACGGCGTCTATATGTAATAGTTTTTAAGAAGTCATATGATTGGCGCCCTGTTCTTATATAAGCAAATAAAGTGCGGCGCTTTCATGCATCGATTTTATGTTTTTATTTAACTTTTGTGAATGTCAAAATTAAATTAGATTGTAGTTTAACATGTGATATGCCACCTAAAATGGTTATTTTTTCCATATGTGTATGAATGATTAAAAAATGCATTTGTGACGATGATGATGGTGTGGTATGTATAAGTCAAATGTTATGCTCTGTTCTGTTGCTTTGTCTATGGACATTTCCCCATGCATCAAAAGACAATTCGTTACTGCATTAAGACGGTGACCTTTGATGCTTGGCATCAATGTTCTCTTGTATTGGCTTTTGTAAAAGTTATGAAACAATGTCACTACAAGAAGCAAAAATATTTATGAAAAATGATACGCGGCGTTGATTAGCTTTTAAAATGTGTTTTCACTCAGCCGGATAATCACAGAAATCTAAATTAATCAAAATTATTGATCGGTTATTTTGTTAAGGAAATAAGCATGTACGAAGCAAGACAATAGTAAATTTTATGGCAATGAAAATAGATAACATTGTTTAAATAATTTATTTGACTCACGCAGTTTTAATCCACACAAAAACGTCTGTTCATGTATGTTAAGCTTATTGTTTTCAGACATCATTAAAATAGCTCATTGTCTTTGTAAAATACATATGCCTTATAAACACATCTGATTCAATAAAAATAAAACATGTTAGGTTTTCTACAAACAGTATATCTTATTACTTAACGAAGCTAACTTCAAACTAAATACCGTTAAAATTTGCAACCTCAAATTTTCTGAGGTAAATGCAGCCCACCATGAGAATTTACAAATGCTGATATATTTCTATTTTTTGGAAAAACATGGCCTACAGTGGTAACGTCTTTTACGCATAGTATATGTCAACGGCTCAGTGATATGTTTCTTGTTAGAATAAGTACAATTGATGAAGATTTCTACCAATGCGGATCTCTTTGATATTCATCCGCATTTGCTTTGCTTCAGGATCTCTATGTAGTTCAAAACTGTGTCATTTGGTCGAACTGTCACATCAGTTAGCGTCTTATGTCAATCAAGACAACCTACACACGTTTTGTTCACATGTATTGACATGTCAATTAGTAAACATTTCTTTCCTATAGGAGAATACGAAAGAGAATTACGACAGATATTAAGTTTTGAACCTCCTCTATACAATGGCACACACACAAGTTAATATGAAATGACAAAACCACTGACGGAAGTTAGACAATACATGTATAGCGGACATCAACAGTCCTCACGTTAATGATCAGTTGCAAAACGGCCAACTATGCTAGCTTAAATCCGGTTTGCGAAACACTCCAAACTCGCAATCCTGAACATGTTTCTAGAAAAAAAAATAATTTAAATAGAAATATCCTATAAAGAAAAGGAAAACATCTAAAATAGGCATCAACATCGGGAGATATTATATGAATTAAGTATACAATTTATACAAAACAACATTAAATTAAATGAAATATATACATACCTACATCATGTACAGTAGATAAAAATCTTGGCGACTAAACCGGTAACTGAAACGTTCCTAAAGGGATGACGTGTCGTAAGAAAAAATAAATGAAGTCATATGTTAAAAATGCAGTGAAACCATATGGATATCATGATGCACAAGTTTTTAACACGAAGCAATTATCAAACAAGAAAAACTGTATTAATTTTTATGGCATATTTATATTAGAAATAAAATAAAACAAAAATGAAAAAGCTTCTATTCTGCAAGTGTAATTAATCTAACTGGAATAAGCAGGCCTTCATAATTTGGTAAAGTACAGAAGTTGAGAGATATTTTATTTTCAGACAATTAGAACATCTACAAGGGTCAGCGTCATAAGTGTAATTGAGTGTCAATAAAAACTCAGAAGCTATGAAATATGTCAGTCAGCATTGTCATTTGTGAGTCTTACCCTGAAAATAACTGTTCACCAGAAGTCTCATTTATCCTGTCCACATTCCTATCCAGCTATCATGTATAGTGACAACGTGTCATGCCATTTTCAACTCACGATAGTTAGATTAGGATCTTTCTTTGACATTTTAACATCAAGTTCCATCACGTTCGTTCAAGTTACATCAACACAGACAGATCATATTTTAAACTATTACGACATTTTCTGTCACTAGGAAAGGGTAAAAAGTCATGGTACGTCAACATGTATCAAACAAGTTGCATGTTAAGTTCCAAGAAGTTTCTTGAGTTTAAGAATGTATGCATATTTCAAGAAATACTTGAATACATGTCTAAATAGTATTCTTAATTCTTTGAATAGAACATGTTTTGGTAAAAAGCGAAATTATTCTTCAAAGGTATTTCAGAAATAGGTGTTAATTTTTCTTAGCGTTAAGAAGAGTTCCATAATTATCATAGATGGATCCATTGGGGGCGGGGTGGATGGGGGTTGCTTCCCCACAAACAACTAACCAGGTAAGAGAGTAGATATGTAAAAACAAATACAATGTAAGCTGAAAAAAAACTAAACTTAAAGAAAATGTTGTCTGTTGATTGCTTAGTGCGTATATACATATATATATATATATATATATATATATATATATATATATATATATATATATATATATATATATATATATATATATATATATATATATATATATATATATATAGTTTTTACTGAGATAAAGTTGTATGGATCTTGATTTGTACCCCCACCCCCACCCCCACCATCATCACCAAAATTTTCTGCATCCGCCCCGGTTCCATATACTTGGTTAAATGAGTAATCAGTTGAAGTCGTGACAATTAATGCTTTATTTTCTAACGTTAGTACGGTAGAGGAAAAAAGTTAAATAAAAATGTCTAATACTCTTAAGCAATATGTCCGTAATGAGACGTTTGGATTTTCCATCTTTGCTAATCACAAATTATTTGCTTGATAAATCTAATGAAACGCATTTTCTTCACTTTTTACGCAATTTAATAATAAGTTTTGTAAAATACTTGCTTAAAATCATAATGTTGATATCGTTCTTGATGTTTTCTATTCGAAAATCGATCGAGCAGTTTACGGAATTTCTGCCCTGGATGGTCATTTCCAATGGATCTTTATTTATGTGTATTTTGTTGGGACTTAAGAATATGCAGGCTGGAAGTCCCTTGTTGACACGTTTGTTTTGTCTGTCTTTGGCTCCCAGTCCCTCTAACAAAGAAGAAATTCGTCTCGTTTAGGTAAAACTTCCGGTGCACAGAATCAAAGCATTCAATGAGTTCAGTAAATATTGTTGGGCTGTTAGTTCCCAGGAAAGATACAAAAAATAAATTTCACCTTTAATTGGAAAGCATGTATTTTTCAATAAACGGTAGAAGCCTTTCTGTGTAGATTTTTAAAAACAAAAATGTGCACAGCTTACGTCATGGTTATCAGATAGCATAAGCCAGTATATGTTTATGTATGTTGTGTCTTTAAAAGAAATCATTGTTTTGGGCTGAATAGAATCAATTAAAAGAATGCGCCTCAATAATAAACGCAATCGCTTAGTTTCTTCCCTGTTTGTCTGCATGCTGTTCGTCTTAATGCCACTGGTTTTCAATGATACGTTACTTTCGTGAATCAAGAACAGGTGACAACTAACACCTATTTATTTAGGGAGTTAGACTTAATTTACATACGATATAGCACAAATTATAAGGATATGTCAATATACCTATGATGGTGCAAAAGCAAGGTCTGTTCAATATGCTATGAATGCCATTTTGAGGGTCAGTGAATGGAATGTCACCAATAAGTGTAACAAATCAGTTGTCGTTATGCCATCGGATATAGATATTAAAATAAACATTTAAGACTACTGTCCAGGGCCGCCTGTGTCGCCCGTGGTGTAGTGGTAGAGTTGCCGATTTGCAACTCCTCTGACTGCTTAGCCTCCCACAGCGAGTCCTGTTCGGGACGGAGAAATTATTGTGGGAAGGTCTGACTTGTGTTGTGCCGGTGGTTCTACCAAAACATTTGTCCGGGGTCTGCCTCCACCAAAATAGCGTGACATCGCTACAATGATCATAAATGGTCGCTGCGATATATCTCAAAAACAAAAACAAGCCAAAAACGAACACTGCACTAATATCTTGCCAAGGCATATTTAAACATTTATTTTTACAACCCCACCCCAAAAGCTTAGTTTACTTGCTTAATTCTATTTCTGGTGACATATAAACATTGTCAACACGAGGTTTCTTCACTACCAACTGGCAAGCAGTGCAACACGTCTATAAAAATATCTTGTTTATTATATTCAGTTTCTCAAAGAAAACTTCCCCTCTTGTACATGTAACAAGCATGTGTACATCTATGCCGAAGTGCTATTTGAAATTGTTATATATACCGTAATACCTTTTGGATCTTTAAATATGTTCTGTTTAAGTTAAAACTTAGTAAAATGCTAGGTTAAACAGGATTACATATGGAGCATGTGTCAATGTTGAAGGCAATAATCATACACGGTACAATACGTATTTTGATGTAACGTAAACATTGTTTACTTGGATATGTTCACGATAATCTCAATTTAAAATCAACAAAGCCTGACGCTTTCCTTTGTCAGACCTTGACTTGCAGTCCTGCCACATAACTACAAAACGAAATAATATGTCACAGCTAGGCATACAACAGTATAAGGTAATGTTCTAGTAAACTTTAAATAATGTAGGTATTATCATTAATGAATGTTCTGCAGGTTAATTGTTACATGTATAGCAAGTAAACTGGACACTTTTGTGTTTTCTTACGAACAGCCAAAGTTCTTAACAATCAAAGCTTGAGTTTAAATGGTTAGTCAGTAGTCATCATTTTCACAACGTTATCGTCAGATTAACTGCAATTTTCTGAGGCAAACCTTTTGTTGTTTTGTTATTGCTAAATCTTGTGATATGCTTGCTCATAACAAACGATACACGACGGAATAATCCAGACAAATGTTTAATTAAATATAATAATAATAATAATAATAATAATAATAATAATAATAATAATAATAATAATAATAATAATAATGATAATAATAATAATAATGATAATAAAAGTAAAAGTAATAATAATAATATTAATAGTTAGAATGCACGCTCCCAGTGTCAAATAAACTGTATAAACTGTAAATAATGTGAATTTTATCCTTTCTCCATATGTTGCTATGGAAGATTTAAACTACACGAAAAGGTTAATTCAAAAGTAGTGTAGGAAGGTGCACACATTCAAAAGTAGAGATTTGATATGTTACTCTGAAAATATTCTAATATTGAAGTTGTTTAGACGGATGAGAAAAATACTTTGCAAAATTACAAAGAAAACTGATATAATTATTTGCTATATTACATAATAAATAGACACGTTTCAGATAAAAGATGGTGGCTTAAATAATAAGAAAGAAGTGTTTAAAAGTAGATTTGATAACACAGAATTATAATACAAAATCAGCAATGGAATAATAAAATCTGAATTTTAAAATATTAAATGTGTAACATAAGCCGTAGGTTAACAACGGCGTACAAGGAATGCTCATAATATTAAAAAGACTTAAATAATAAATAATATCAATCTAAAACAAGATATCAAGCACATACATGAAGTCGTATAAAACAAACAATGTATATAGGTCTGCAGATTGAAAATTAATTTCGATAACATATCTTCCGAAATATATGTGTCATCATTTCTCTTCCATTCATTACAACACTGTCTTCACTGGTTCGAAGCTCTTCCTTCTCTAAGAACAAACTTAGTAGGGTAACCCTGGGTATGGTGTCCATGAAAAGATGTGTTGTTGCTATAAAGAAATAGGTGGTAATGTTCTTAAAGGCACCCCTTGCAATATTGTCATTGGAAGAATCCATTTCAGTCATTATATATATATATATATATATATATATATATATATATATATATATATATATATATATATATATATTTATATATTTATTTATATATTTGCATATTGACCTACTACTGTTAACCTGAATACACATGAAAAATGTTAAGATAATGTTAAGTTTTAACAGCAAAATGTTCACTACAGTTTACTAAAACAATTGGTTTATATAATATGAATGTCAGTTAAGTATTTATTTAAGATATTATATAATTAAAGTCATCTGATATATAAAAAATAAAAATGAAACAGTAAAGTTTTATTATTTATATAATACTAAATAGTTTACCTTGTATTTATAATTATGCTTGAAATTGGGTCAACAGGAAAGTTCTTCGCAATGTTATTCTTTTATCTTTCAAACTGTCTATATTGTTATTTTAGTATATAGATTTTACATTTATTTTTCTGATGCTACGATGAAAGCACTATATGCTTTATGTGTAACACCATACCCAGGAACAGAATTATGAGACTAGAGTGATTTTCACACATTATAAATATGACATTATATTGCTTGACAGTGTGTGTGGGGGGACACCTAGAAAAAAGAACTAATGAAGTACAAAGCAAAAAGACCTTTAACTTTTTTTTTTCTTGAACTTTTGTCTATTTGTGTTGAGTCAGATATCATTTTTTGTCATTTTTTTTTGACTGCGTGTGTATAGTTATGGATATACCGACATCTCATTCACACATTGTTGTCTTATGCATTTAACTCTACCATATAAGGCCATCTTTATCCAAACGTGCGCCAATGAACACACCTAGCTATATCTCGACAATTTCTGTTGTACGTATTCTTGTACGTTCCATAAACAACACAAAGTTTATTTGAACCTCCTCATGGTTCCTCGTAAATTACTATTATTGGCATGTAGGTGGAGTCTGTAGGAGACTCTAATTGCATGTTGCGGTTATAGAGTAACCGGGAAAGCATATTTCTATCTATTTGAAGTAATTATTTTAATGCACAGACGAGACTGAGCACAATTTGTCGACATTTGTTTTACTGTCATTTCCGTCTCCAAAAAAACTGAAATATTGCTGGTGGGATGATGAACCCAGCAAACAATTGTCTGCCTTACATTAGCATGTCTATTGCACATAGAGCATGGAGTTCTAACATTTGAAATATACTTTCGTATATAAAGTACGTTGGTCATGCCTTGAAAATAAGTCTTAAGGTTTTAATAGATTTTTGTATCCACTGATTTCATCTCCCTTTCGTCATAAAATTTTAAATAGATTTGTTGTAATGCTCTCCCTTAAATATGAATAATACAGTGTTTTTAACACAATCACATCTAGTCAGACAAGGCGTTTGTGCGTGGCCGTCTCAGACCTAAAAGTTTTAAATACTTGTATTTAAATAAGATGTGTCCTTACATTTTGTATCGTGATTACTATCTAAGTTCTATAGAATTGTTGATTGCATTAATCTCTATAAACTGGCAAATAACGGTCAGTTGTTTTTGGCTCTTTAAAGAAAATATTCCAATATTCTTCAAAACATGCAGCATTAGTGTCTGCTGGTGAGAGGTCCAATGGCGTTCTTCCAAGTATATTGCATTTCATATAAAACAGACCATTGTCGCCGCGCATGCACACGGCGTCTATATGTAATAGTTTTTAAGAAGTCATATGATTGGCGCCCTGTTCTTATATAAGCAAATAAAGTGCGGCGCTTTCATGCATCGATTTTATGTTTTTATTTAACTTTTGTGAATGTCAAAATTAAATTAGATTGTAGTTTAACATGTGATATGCCACCTAAAATGGTTATTTTTTCCATATGTGTATGAATGATTAAAAAATGCATTTGTGACGATGATGATGGTGTGGTATGTATAAGTCAAATGTTATGCTCTGTTCTGTTGCTTTGTCTATGGACATTTTCCCATGCATCAAAAGACAATTCGTTACTGCATTAAGTATTAAGAGAAGAAAATTTGACGAAATTTTAAAATCCTTTTTAATAATAACAAGGTTAGACTGTTTCTTAGTAGGTTTGTTTTTTGTGCAAAACTGTTTTTCTGTTGAACAGCACCTCGACGGTGACCTTTGATGCTTAGCATCAATGTTCTCTTGTATTGGCTTTTGTAAAAGTTATGAAACAATGTCACTACAAGAAGCAAAAATATTTATGAAAAATGATACGCGGCGTTGATTAGCTTTTAAAATGTGTTTTCACTCAGCCGGATAATCACAGAAATCTAAATTAATCAAAATTATTGATCGGTTATTTTGTTAAGGAAATAAGCATGTACGAAGCAAGACAATAGTAAATTTTATGGCAATGAAAATAGATAACATTGTTTAAATAATTTATTTGACTCACGCAGTTTTAATCCACACAAAAACGTCTGTTCATGTATGTTAAGCTTATTGTTTTCAGACATCATTAAAATAGCTCATTGTCTTTGTAAAATACATATGCCTTATAAACACATCTGATTCAATAAAAATAAAACATGTTAGGTTTTCTACAAACAGTATATCTTATTACTTAACGAAGCTAACTTCAAACTAAATACCGTTAAAATTTGCAACCTCAAATTTTCTGAGGTAAATGCAGCCCACCATGAGAATTTACAAATGCTGATATATTTCTATTTTTTGAAAAAACATGGCCTACAGTGGTAACGTCTTTTACGCATAGTATATGTCAACGGCTCAGTGATATGTTTCTTGTTAGAATAAGTACAATTGATGAAGATTTCTACCAATGCGGATCTCTTTGATATTCATCCGCATTTGCTTTGCTTCAGGATCTCTATTTAGTTCAAAACTGTGTCATTTGGTCGAACTGTCACATCAGTTAGATTCTTATGTCAATCAAGACAACCTACACACGTTTTGTTCACATGTATTGACATGTCAATTAGTAAACATTTCTTTCCTATAGGAGAATACGAAAGAGAATTACGACAGATATTAAGTTTTGAACCTCCTCTATACAATGGCACACACACAAGTTAATATGAAATGACAAAACCACTGACGGAAGTTAGACAATACATGTATAGCGGACATCAACAGTCCCCACGTTAATGATCAGTTGCAAAACGGCCAACTATGCAGCTTAAATCCGGTTTGCGAAACACTCCAAACTCGCAATCCTGAACATGTTTCTAGAAAAAAAATAATTTAAATAGAAATATCCTATAAAGAAAAGGAAAACATCTAAAATAGGCATCAACATCGGGAGATATTATCTGAATTAAGTATACAATTTATACAAAACAACATTAAATTAAATGAAATATATACATACCTACATCATGTACAGTAGATAAAAATCTCGGCGACTAAACCGGTAACTGAAACGTTCCTAAAGGGATGACGTGTCGTAAGAAAAAGTAAATGAAGTCATATGTTAAAAATGCAGTGAAACCATATGGATATCTTGATGCACAAGTTTTTAACACGAAGCAATTATCAAACAAGAAAAACTGTATTAATTTTTATGGCATATTTATATTAGAAATAAAATAAAACAAAAATGAAAATGCTTCTATTCTGCAAGTGTAATTAATCTAACTGGAATAAGCAGGCCTTCATAATTTGGTAAAGTACAGAAGTTGAGGGATATTTTATTTTCAGACAATTAGAACATCCACAAGGGTCAGCGTCATTAGTGTAATTGCGTGTTAATAAAAACTAAAAAGCTATGAAATATGTCAGTCAGCATTGTCATTTGTGAGTCTTACCCTGAAAATAACTGTTCACCAGAAGTCTCATTTATCCTGTCCACATTCCTATCCAGCTATCATGTATAGTGACAACGTGTCATGCCATTTTCAACTCACGATAGTTAGATTAGGATATTTCTTTGACATTTTAACATCAAGTTTCATCACGTTCGTTCAAGTTACATCAACACAGACAGATCATATTTTAAACCATTACGACATTTTCTGTCACTAGGAAAGGGTAAAAAGTCATGGTACGTCAACATGTATCAAACAAGTTGCATTTTAAGTTCCAAGAAGTTTCTTGAGTTTAAGAATGTATTCATATTTCAAGAAATACTTGAATACATGTCTAAATAGTATTCTTAATTCGTTGAACAGAACATGTTTTGGTAAAAAGCGAAATTATTCTTCAAAGGTATTTCAGAAATAGGTGTTAATTTTTCTTAGCGTTAAGAAGAGTTCCATAATTATCATAGATGGATCCATTGGGGGCGGGGTGGATGGGGGTTGCTTCCCCACAAACAACTAACCAGGTAAGAGAGTAGATATGTAAAAACAAATACCATGTAAGCTGAAAAAAAACTAAACTTAAAGTAATGTTGTCTGTTGATTGCTTAGTGCGTATATATATATATATATATATATATATATATATATATATATATATATATATATATATATATATATATATATATATAGTTTTTACTGAGATAAAGTTGTATGGATCTTGATTTGTACCCCCACCCCCACCATCATCACCAAAATTTTCTGCATCCGCCCCGGTTCCATATACTTGGTTAAATGAGTAATCAGTTGAAGTCGTGACAATTAATGCTTTATTTTCTAACGTTAGTACGGTAGAGGAACAAAATTAAATAAAAAAGGTCTTATACTCTTAAGCAATATGTCCGTAATGAGACGTTTGGATTTTCTATCTTTGCTAATCACAAATTATTTGCTTGATAAATGAAACGCATTTTCTACACTTTTTACGCAATTTAATAATAAGTTTTCTATGACTCTTGTAAAATACTTGCTTAAAATCATAATGTTGATATCGTTCTTGATGTTTTCTATACGAAAATCGATCGAGCAGTTTACGGAATATCTGCCCTGGATGGTCATTTCCAATGGATCCTTATTTATATGTATTTTGTTGGGATTTAGACTATGCAGGCTGGAAGTCCCTTGTTGACACGTTGTTTTGACAGTCTTTGGCTCCCAGTCCCTAAATTAATGAAGAAATTCATCTCGCTTAGGTTGATTTCTACACCCCCATACCCCCCCCCCTTGTTGACACGTTTGTTTTGTCTGTCTTTGGCTCTCAGTCCCTTAACAAAGAAGAAATTCGTCTCATTTAGGATAAATACTTCCGGTGCACTAGACGTCAACTGCAATTCAATGAAGTCATTAAATATTGTTTGCTGCTAGTTTTCCCAGGAAAGATACAAACAAATTAATTTCACCTTTAATTGGAAAGCATTGTATTTTACAATAACAACGGTTAGAAGCCTTTCTGCTATAGATTTTTAAATACAAAATGGGTGCACAGCTTACGTCATGGTTATCAGATAGCCATAAGCCCAGTATGGTTTATGTATGTTGTGCTCTTTAACAAGAATCACTTGATTTTGGTACTGAATTAGAATCCAATTAAAAGAATGCCGCCTCAATAATAAACGCAATCGCTTAGTTTCTTCCCTGTTTGTCTGCATGCTGTTCGTCTTAATGCCACTGGTTTTTCAATGATACGTTACTTTCGTGAATCAAGAACAGGTGACAACTAACACCTATTTATTTAGGGAGTTAGAATTAATTTACATACGATATAGCACAAATTATTAGGAATATGTTAATATACCTATGATGGTGCAAGAGTAAGGTCTGTTCAATATGCTATGATTGTCATTTTGAGGGTCAGTGAATGAAAATCCACCAATAAGTGTAACAAATCAGTTGTCCTTATGCCATCAGATATAGATATTAAAATAAACATGTTAAGACTACTGTCCAGGGGCGTCCATGTGTCGCCCGTGGTGTAGTGGTAGAGTCGCCGATTTGCAACTCCTCTGACTGCTTAGCCTCCCACAGCGAGTCCCGTTCGGGACGCGCGAAATTAATGTGGGAAGGTCTTCCAGCTGACTTGTGGTGTGCCAGGTGGTTCTATCCAAAACCCTTGTCCGGGGTCTGCCTCCACCAAAATAGCGTGACATCGCTATAATTGATCATAAATGGTCGATGTGATATATCTAAAAAACAAAAACAAGCCAAAAACGAACACTGCACTAATATTTTGCCACGGCATATTTAAACATTTATTTTTACAACCCCACCCCACAAAGCTTCGTTTACTTGCTTTATTCTATTTCTGGTGACATATAAAAATTGTCAACACGAGGGTTCTTTACTACCAACTGGCAGGCAGTGCAACACGTCTATAAAAAGATCTTGTTTATTATATTCAGTTTCTTAAAAGAAAACTTCCCCTCTTGTACATTTAACAAGCATGTGTACATCTTTGCCGAAGTGCTATTTGAAATTGTTATATATACCGTAATCCCTTTGGACCTTTAAATATGTTCTGTTTAAGTTAAAACTTAGTCAAATGCTAGCTTAAACAGGGTTACATATGGAGCATGTGTCAATATGGAAGGCAATATTCAAAACAAGGTACAATACGTATTTTGATGTAACGTAAACATTGTTTACTTTGATATGTTCACGATAATCTCAATTTTAAATCAACAAAGTCCGACGCTCTTCTTTGTCAGACGTTGATCTGCAGTCCTGCCACATAACTACAAAACGAAATAATATGTCACAGCTAGGAAAACAACAGTATAAGGTAATGTTCTAGTAAAATTTACATGTTTACCTCCTACATTAATTAACTGTTTTACATCTACAGATACAAATTAACGTTGCTTTTACAGATCATCCAAACCTCATTCAGGCTGAATGCTTTGTGTCAATAAAAACCATTGAAAGAGTACAGCTGGACATTTTTATTACATCCCATGGAACAAGTTTGAACATATTTCCGACATACAACGTATTATTGGTAAGGGAGTTCCCCAGACGTATATCTTCTAAGAACTACTTCAGACCGCAGGTCTGCTGAAAGACCTCTCCAACAAACCTACGCCGTGAGGACCTTGGGAGTAAAACAATGTAGGTATTATCATTAATGAATGTTCTTCAGGTTAATTGTTACATGTATAGCAAGTAAACTGGACACTTTTGTGTTTTCTTACGAACAGCCAAAGTTCTTAACAATCAAAGCTTGAGTTTAAATGGTTAGTCAGTAGTCATCATTTTTACAACGTTATCGTCAGATTAACTGCAATTTTCTGAGGCAAACCTTTTGTTGTTTTGTTATTGCTAAATCTTGTGATATGCTTGCTCATAACAAACGATACACGACGGAATAATCCAGACAAATGTTTAATTAAATATAATAATAATAATAATAATAATAGTAATAATAATAATAATAATAATAATAATAATAATAATAATAATAATAATGATAATAATAATAATAATGATAATAAAAGTAAAAGTAATAATAATAATATTAATAGTTAGAATGCACGCTCCCAGTGTCAAATAAACTGTATAAACTGTAAATAATGTGAATTTTATCCTTTCTCCATATGTTGCTATGGAAGATTTAACATTCACGAAAAGGTTAATTTAAAAGTAGTGTAGGAAGGTGCACACATTGTAAAGATTTGATATGTTACTATGAAAATATTCTAATATTGAAGTTGTTTAGACGGATGAGAAAAATACTTTGCAAAATTACAAAGAAAACTGATATAATTATTTGCTATATTACATAATAAATAGACACGTTTCAGATAAAAGATGGTGGCTTAAATAATAAGAAAGAAGTGTTTAAAAGTAGATTTGATAACACAGAATTATAATACAAAATCAGCAATGGAATAATAAAATCTGAAACTTAAAATATTAAAAGTGTAACATAAGCCGTAGGTTAACAACGGCGTACAAGGAATGCTCATAATATTAAAAAGACTTAAATAATAAATAATATCAATCTAAAACAAGATATTAAGCACATACATGAAGTCGTATAAAACAAACAATGTATATAGGTCTGCAGATTGAAAATTAATTTCGATAACATATCTTCCGAAATATATGTGTCATCATTTCTCTTCCATTCATTACAACACTGTCTTCACTGGTTCGAAGCTCTTCCTTCTCTAAGAACAAACTTAGTAGGGTAACCCTGGGTATGGTGTCCATGAAAAGATGTGTTGTTGCTATAAAGAAATAGGTAGTAATGTTCTTAAAGACACCCCTTGCAATATTGTCATTGGAAGAATCCATTTCAGTCATTATATATATATATATATATATATATATATATATATATATATATATATATATATATATATATATATATATATATATATATATATATATATTTATATATTTATTTATATATTTGCATATTGACCTACTACTGTTAACCTGAATACACATGAAAAATGTTAAGATAATGTTAAGTTTTAACAGCAAAATGTTCACTACAGTTTACTAAAACAAATGGTTTATATAATATGAATGTCAGTTAAGTATTTATTTAAGATATTATATAATTAAAGTCATCTGATATATAAAAAATAAAAATGAAACAGTAAAGTTTTATTATTTATATAATACTAAATAGTTTACCTTGTATTTATAATTATGCTTGAAATTGTAATGCAGTTAGTCTGGAAGATAAGATTATGGTCTTAAAATTCCTTGATACATTTTGAAAGGATTTTAATTAATTCTGATTTTATCATACTTTGCAGCTCCCTGTACTTAATCTTGGGATCTTCCAGCATTTCCTGAAATTGTTTCACCGTTAAATGTCTTAGTGTAGACCTCTAGAAATAGTAGAAGATATCTGACAATATAAAAAAATATATACAGAACAGAACTTTATTAAGACAAATCAAATTTACATATACAATAAGAATGTAAAGCTGTACAAACAGTTTTAAATAAAAAATGAAATAGTGGCAATGACTTGACTGAGCGTAAACAATTACGTAAGATTTTCCCATGTTGGAACATAGGGCCAGATTGCGTACACTTATTAAAAGATTTACTTGTAATTATTTAGTGATACAGGATACATCCATGAGTAAGACAGCATGGAACCAGCCCTATTACTATCATCCTGTAATCTAGACTGTGCGACGTTATTCAATTATAGGCGTGCAGAAAAACGACGCACATATGTTTACATATGAAGGAAATTTTTCAGAACTAAATCGAAATAGTTTTAAAGAATAAAATGGACGTAGTGAATTGTATGCCTTTAGTTGCCATGTGAAATTTAAAAATAGCATCATTGTCGTCCTACTTTAACATGCCTTGGAAAAGAACACAAATCGAAACCGCAAGGTGTCGAATTGCCAATGTATGTATGTGCTTCATGTATACAATTGAAGATATTCACAATATTTTGTATTTGTGAGATCAAAAATCAATATTTATGATGGTATTTTACATAAAACCAATACATTCGTATACATGTTACAAAACAACAAAGAAACATGTTTAAAAAATTGCATAACTACAGAAGCATTCGTATCCAGGATTTATAAACTGTCTTTTAAAGTCATACATCACAATTGTGTGCAATGTACCAATTATTACCATGATAACACATTCCTGTCATTCGTACAGATGACATTATGTAATACCGTCAGTAATACTGAATGTTTTCTGCCAAACAGAGGCTAACATTATTAAAGTTGATTTTCTTTCACAATTAAACAGCTCAAACAGTTAACAAAGCTTGGTCTTTGTGAAATATATCGTGACATGTATGTATCACTTAAATTGTTGTAAAGTGGACAAATCAACTTCAATTTATATGTATATTGCAATATCTGTATTTTTATAAATTTTGTTTATATGTTGATGTCTGCCAATTTCTAAGTATAATTTATAAGATGAAACTCTTATTTTGGTTCATAAACTACTTTATATTCTTTACAGAGAAAAAAATGGTGTATATGATTTTGTGATGTTAATATTTCTAAAGAGTATCCTGAAACGCTTACAGAAAACCTTAAACATTTGTATCTACTGAATCAGGGAATAACCAGACATAAAATCAAAAGCTTTGCAGGAAGTTGTTTTTTATCCTAGATGACCAATTAACAATATTTCTATGTGGCTTAAGTTCTCGTCTTTGAGTTTTTGTAACATTTTTCATAATTCTGTTGCTACAATTATTTTCACACAATTTCAACAAAAAATTAACTATTCTAATATGTGGTAAAATATACAAGGTGTATCTTACCAAGTCTGCATGCAAAGTCTTTTGATGATTTGACATTTATAAACCATTTACAAAACTTTCCTTGTATTCCTGACAATCAGAATTACCATATTTCCCCATATTTCACACCCATAATTATTGTTTGTTTGTTTGTTTATTGGGTTTATCGTCCCACCAACAGTATTTCAGTTATCTGGAGACGGTCATAATTATTGTTAAGTATTGAAAACACATATGAATCAAACGAATTAAACAATATATCTAATAATACATGTTTTATCTGTGGTAATGGAAAATAGTGAGCTCTTGACCTATAAGTGTTATCCTTCTGTTGGTAGATCTTCAATTATGGTAGGCTGCAGCTGCTTGACCAGCCAGTATACAGATCTTATAAGTGCATGCTGCAAAATCTTATTATTGTCAATCTGCAGCCACGGGTATTTGGTAATCCAATCCTTACAGAAAACCCGTTAAACATCAGTTTCGTAATTTGATTTCGATTGATGGTTCACATTAGGAAGACATCGGTGTGTCTGTTTTACTACAATCCTCACAGTAGCTGAATTGCTACCAGTTTTAGTGCTCGAACATGAAGTAAAATGTTATTCGTCGTTGATTTTCCTATGATTTTACCTACTCCAGACGACATGTTTTTCTTTGTTTACATTATTAGTGAAGATGCCATATCATGGTATTACACACGCTTTTACTCAATGTTTACTGACGAATTCCAAGCGTCTTGATCACGTGACTCTAAAAGCGCCTATTATTAATGGCGGAGAGGCTAGTTAACTGGCTGGGGTGGTGTACTCAGGTGATGCGATTCGTAGACGCTGGCGGCTGTTACATTGATCCCATTCCACTGCTGCCTTTGATCGTAGGTTGATATTGTATGTTTGCCTTTTAATTTGTGTGGTAAAAAGATTCTTTGACCTTTATTTTATAAATGCAAGCAAAGCTTAATAAGCTTTATGACTTTTAGTTTTGTAGAATATTATTTTTATTAGGGACAAGAACTGTCTGCCATGAATCAATTTAGTATTGTTACTTAGATTCTGTGCTGACACATGTTCGGTAGGCCTTAAGAACGCATACGCATAATCAATAGTTTCATTTGTCCACCTTTACGGTATGGTGCGGACAACGTTCAGAAAATGATTTTGGTCACGTTTACTGGCGTCATGTAACCATGTCTGTGTTTTGTAGCTATGACTCTTTGTTCAGTTTTACTGAACAAGAAAAAGAGATTCTTTCTTCACGTTGTCGTGGGTTTCTTTGTAAATTATGTAAGATTGTCATTGCTCGAGTTAATAATTCAGTTTACAATCAATACACTATCAGTGCTTGCAAGGTTTTGGATGAATATTAAGATGTTCTAGATCAGATGTGTTTCCAATAGAGACATTTTTAGTCTACTGTTAAATTGGAAGACTACATAGCCAATAAAACTTTAACCAAACAAGTTACCAGATGCGTGCAGAAAAATTGATCGATTTCCATTTCACTTAGCATCTTCTTAATCGCACGTTTATATTTGAAAATATGTCATAAAATTTATTATCGTCTTTTTTGTCATCATCGGTTGCTTTAGGTATGTTTAAACCAGATCCATTATGTTGACAAGATATTAAGTTCCAACCGATGTCGTATCTTGTGTACAGCAATGTTCAATGAACACATCACCCAACAAAAATATCATTAGAATGTTAGAAATAGGTGTTGTGTGACATTTGTTAATATATTATTTTAAACATGGCCATACTTGCTGATTCGTAAGATGACATAAAACCAGTCTTTGACAGAAAAACTCAAAATGAACCTCTGTTTTACCACCTAACCTGCATGGTAACATGAATTGCGAATTATGTCAATATTAGTATGTCCTTTACCTTGTTTGGTAAAACACTTCCTCATACCAATATGAAGCTACTTTAATTGGAAATCCAGACGTATCGAGAAAGAGCAATATCACAAATACAGACTCCGATGCGCAATACTGTACTCTGTAATTGGCTGCTTAGAAGCACACAGACAACCATGCGGAGGAACTGGTTCTAAACTGTTTCCTTAAGTTGTCCATACTTTAAAGTATACAATGTTGCAACATGACAATACCGGCTGTCGTCACCCGAGGCGCTGCAATTTTGGTATAAATGTGGTTGAACACATATTTTTAGATGACAGGCCATCTGTTTAACGCATTCATAATTTGACAAAAATAAAAAAGAGTTTCAAGACGAGACCTGAAAAGAAAACCAGTCTGTTATAATACCAGGTTAAAGAAAAAAAAACAATTTTCGTTTGTTGCAGTTTCCTTTGTGTTAATCAACATGAACATAATTAGATCAAACAGAGACATGAAACAGGCTGAAATAAAAATTCACGTTTTTACAGATATTAAAACATTCGTTAACATCTTGTTTTACAGACTTCAAAAAGTATCAAAAGCAACTCAAACTTTATATCTAAACATATAAGGTCAAACTATGAACAATGGTCTACATGCCTCTAAAAAAAGGCCAGCACTTATGTTCATAGAATGACATTTCAAAACTTAGTTTAAATGCATAAGAACGTATTAATCTTGAGCGACAGCTGTGGCAGTCGTACATTTACAACAAAAGTGGCGACCAATTGTCATCGCAAATGAACATGATAGTGAGATTTTCTTCGAAGATTGCTGTCTTTATTGCTTACACAGTACCATCCTGATAAACATTTACTCAATTTGTACCTAATTAAACACTTTTACCGCACAATAGAAACGACAGATGTCGTGACTTCATTGTCTATATTGTTGTTGCAAGACTATCAATCGTGTGCGTATATACCAATGATTCATTACATAAAGTTTTTTTTAATAGCTCCGGTCTTTTTTATGAGTGTAATGCTATCCATTAATACAATTTGACGAATAAATGATTCTTCATAGTAGGAATATCGTCAAAACGTTAATTTAAATGCCATTTTTATGCTTGAATCTGCATGGGATAGTAATAATATAAAGTAACGCTGTGCGCAATATAAAAACAAATCTGCAATCAAGCATGTTTAGTCATTACCAATCCATTTTATAGTTACACATTTTATGAAAATATGTAAAGTAGGAAATATAACTCATCACTTATTTGTTCTTACTTTTACATTTGGTTTGCATGTGCCTTAACAAATTTTGGTATATGTTGCAATGCTCACAGGATTTTGTCATATTTTTATTGAAATTACAAACCCTCAGCGTGAGTTTCTTAAATATTGGATAAGTGAAAACTGCATTACTTTCATTGCAAGCAATGGTGGGTTTTCCTAACGAACATTTTTAAAAAAAAAAATAACAATTTAGTCTAAATTAAACCTTCAAGGTAAAAAGTGTACAGCGCTGAGAAATCGAAGGTATTAACTCCAGAGCAATAGAAGTTTCAAATACAAACATTTGTCTGAAAAACTTTTGTTGACCATATTATTGGCCACATGACATGATATTTAAGAATGCAAAACAGCATATAAATTATAGATTTTCATAAGAAAACCAATTAATACACGACACCTAGGACTTTTATGAGTGACACTTGGTCCTTATTAAACTTTTAAAGCATGTGTCATTGTCAATTATAAATTGGTAAGTGAAGCGGAAAATACCTACTGAATACGATGGGTTGTTTTAGACTAGGCTTTTTCACTTTTAGCCTCACACAAGAAGAAAGCAACAATTAAATATAAATCTACATGTTAATATGTTGGTGTGCAGGTGTGCAGGTGCTATTTTGTTTATTTCCGCGATAATATATTTTCAAACATATTTAGGTCTTGTCGAAAAACTTATATAAATGTTTTAAAAAATCTATAAAAAATGTCAATTGTCAAAGCATTTATAACATATCAATATGAAACTGGTTGAATTACCTATGGTAAAGTAACAGACTAGTAATATAGCATTTCATCTTTAATATTCATGCAGCATTTCCCAATTTCTCAACTGATGTCGATGATATTATCAGTGTGCTTACTATGTTAGCAGAAACACTTGAAGAGTACCACTTAGAGCAACTTGATAAAACATTATTATTAGTAATCGCACCTCTAATTTTACTTTAAAGGCCAAATCCTGTTTGTTTTCATCACCTATCCAAAAGTATATAAATGAAGCACAAAAATGTTACAAATTTAAACCTCATGTTTCTTGAGTACGAATTCTTTGTCAACAGTATAATACATTCGACCATTTAATTCGTAAATGTTTCGAGTAACATGCATTTATTGTTTGGTAGTGTCTGCATCTAATTTTGCTGATTTCACATGTATATCCAGAACACAATCTATCACGTAAAGAAATTAGAATAAAAATGATTCTGGAGAAATATGAGGAATATTGATAACACAATAATAAAAATGATTTTCAGGCATTGCAAATATGTGTGTTTATAACTGGGATGAGAAAAATCGCTACTAGACTAATCGCAGAAAAGTAAATTCTATATTAGAAAAAAAAACCTTGTTCTAAGAAATCGACGTTTCTATGATTCAAAGGTAGATTCTAAAAGACAAAGATACAATAATCCTTTGTAACATTTTATGTAAGTTTAGCCTAAATATTTTTTCAGCTCATATCTGGTGGTTTTATATTCATTTTCTAAATTCTCATTCACTGTTGTAATTACGTCGTGAATTTCAATTTAAATATATAGGATGTTAGGTACCATAATTATAATACATACAAAACCACAAAACAACAAATTCCTCAGTATTTATAAATTTGTTTAAACACGCTTGATTATTTCGAAATATATTCCAGAAATGTCTCAATCATTTACCTTTGATAAAATTCTGTAATTGTTTTGTTATATAATAATTTGCTCAAATTTTAAAATTATTCTTAACACAGACAGGTATTTATTAACATTACTAACATATCTTCCTTTATATTTCATTGTTCTAATGAATATAACCAAACACAGTCTGGCAGTGTCTTTGTTTATGTATCCTTGCTCATTACATAGGGGTTTGGTGGTAACAAAGTAGTCTAGTTTGGTTTATGTATATACACAAATAGTTAATATTATTTCACATGAAGTTCAAAAAGTCAGTAAATTGAGCATGGTGATCTAAAACGAAGCATGTACATAAGCAATTGGTTTGCCCCCGTGCTTTTTTGTGACTAACTTCTTGAATCCCCGGATTTAAATATTGAAATGTATGACAAATTTATACTATACGTATAGTGAATAATGCAATTGTGTTGATAAATCTGTTAAATAAAGTAAGAAAATGGATGAAAGAAAAAACAGCAACAATGCAATGTTGGCCTTAAGTATATCCAAATGCCTGTTTGTAAATGTCAAATAAAGGTCGCCATCATTACAGTCATTTTAATTTGTCACATGGTAAATAAGAAAGCAATATTGGTGTAATTACGACTAGCTGCTAGACAGACTAGGCCCTTCGGTTATTTATTTGTCGAACACACAATACAAGTGGTAAATTAAATGATAAAATGCTGCAGTAAAATGAAATATTATTTGTGTGTTTTCGTTGTAATTTTTTACTTGCATCGGCATACGCTGTAGCTGTAACTTGTCTGTAATTAAATGATGCGACGTTTCTTGGTTCTCTTTAATCTTTAACAATAAACGACAGTCTTAACAGTGTTGTAGATGTAGGGAGTACATATGAACCCGTGTTGAAATAAAACTTGTTGTCGAGCATTTTATGAATAGATAAACCTTTGCAATATGGCATATTATAACATTAGTTGTAAGGTTACACGAATAGTTTGTTGGGAAATATAAGGCATATAAAACGCAATTTATGTTGAGCCATGATCAAAACATGAAAGACGTTTTGAAGTTCTACATTCTCTCATTTTGTGTGAATTAGTACAGGTAATGGGATACTGCCCAAAAAACATATTGCTGATGATACAATCATTGACCATTGTACATTAACCAACTAGCTGATGATACAACCATTGACCACTGTACATTAATCAACTAGCTGATGATACAACCATTTACCATTGTACATTAACCAACTAGCTGATGATACAACCATTGACCACTGTACATTAACCAACTAGCTGATGATACAATCATTGACCACTGTACACTAACCAACGAACTGATGATGCAACCATTGACCACTGTCCATTAACCAACTAGCTGATGAATCAACCATTGACCACTGTACATTAACCAACTAGCTGATGATACAACCATTGACCACTGTACATTAACCAACTAGCTGATGATACAACCATTGACCACTGTACATTTACCAACTAGCTGATGACACAACCATTGACCACTGTACTTTAACCAACTAGCTGATTATACAACCATTGACCACTGTAAATTAACCAACTAGATAATGATACAACCATTGACCACTGTACATTAACCAACTAGCTGATGATACAACCATTGACCACTGTGCATTAACCAACTAGCTGATGATACAACCATTGACCATTGTACATTAACCAACTAGCTGATGATACAACCATTGACCACTGTAAATTAACCAACTAGCTGATGATACAACCATTGACCAATTTACATTCACCAACTAGCTGATGATACAACCATTGACCACTGTACATTAACCAACGAACTGATGATGCAACCATTGACCATTGTACATTCACCAACTAGCTGATGATACAACCATTGACCACTGTACATTCATCAACTAGCTGATGATACAACCATTGACCATTGTACATTAACCAACGAACTGATGATGCAACCATTGACCACTGTACATTAACCAACGAACTGATGATGCAACCATTGACCACTGTGCATTCACCAACTAGCTGATGATACAACCATTGACCACTGTAAATTAACCAACTAGCTGATGATACAACCATTGACCACTGTAAATTAACCAACTAGCTGATGATACAACCATTGACCACTGTACATTAACCAACTAGCTGATGATACAACCATTGACCACTGTGCATTAACCAACTAGCTGATGATACAACCATTGACCACTGTGCATTAACCAACTAGCTGATGATACAACCATTGACCACTGTACATTAACCAACTAGCTGATGATACAACCATTGACCATTGTACATTAACCAACTAGCTGATGATACAACCATTGACCACTGTAAATTAACCAACTAGCTGATGATACAACCATTGACCAATGTACATTCACCAGCTAGCTGATGATACAACCATTGACCACTGTACATTAACCAACGAACTGATGATGCAACCATTGACCACTGTACATTCACCAACTAGCTGATGATACAACCATTGACCAATGTACATTCACCAACTAGCTGATGAATCAACCATTGACCACTGAACATTAACCAACTAGCTAATGATGCAACCATTGACCAATGTACATTCACCAACTAGCTGATGATACAACCATTGACCACTGTACATTAACCAACTAGCTGATGCTACAACCATTGACCACTGTACATTAACCAACTATCTGATGATACAACCATTGACCGCTGTACATTAACCAACTAGCTGATGATACAACCATTGATCACTGTACATTAACCAACTAGCTGATGATACAATCATTGATCACTGAACATTAACCAACTAGCTGATGATACAACCATTGACCACTGTACATTAACCAACTAGCTGATGCTACAATCATTGACCACTGTACATTAACCAACTATCTGATAATACAACCATTGACCACTGTACATTAACCAACTAGCATTGCTGTTAACTTGCACGATGTTTTGACATGTCATTAAGATTACATTTACATTTAAACATTGACTTCGAAATCATAAATTTGACAGTCACTGTTGAAATTTTGTCCGTTCATCTATCCCGTCAGGGCCAATGGATTGGATTTGCCGGCATTTTGCCGATAGTGCGCAGCGACATTTCAGTCATTATAGCACAGGGGCACTTATGAGGTGCCCATGGACTGAACCCGGCCGGTCCATTATACTGACACCGATGAGTCAGGTGTAATGCTGTCCCCTTAGCCCCGAGCGTTAGGAGGGAAGCCCGGCCGGGGTTCGAACCCACGACCTCCAGATCCGCAAGCCGATGCTCTACCAACTTCGGGATACTGTCTGATTTAGATATAAAGCATAAAAAGGCACACTTCGTTCTACTATTGCATTCTTTTAGCATTGCATTACAATGGTGTAGTTTTGTTTCGTTTCGTTTGATTCTTGTGTTGTCATAACTTGTTGTTTTCTTCTAAAAGTATTTTAATGCTTTACATCATTTAAAAGAATTTGCTATCTTTGTCTTAAATGGTTATAACATTGTAACCAATTTTTATCTAACCAAAACTGATCCCTCTTAAGGGACTGTTTAGTTTATCTCGTGTACATATTGTCAAAAGTTATATGCATTTATTATTATGCTCTTTGGAAAAAATGCATTATGTATTTTGTTAATTTGTTAGTTGTTTTGTCCCAAATGCAGTTGCATACTGTTTGTTGTGTCACTTTGATGTGATGTCCTTTTCACTGTTTCTGTTTGAGATAACACATCAGGAAGTGCGAGGTTCGAGCTCTAAAATTTGGTTTAAGCACTCCAGTTGGCCTTACTGGCTATTAACTATTCCAAGACGTTTACTGCAAGTTTTCTATAATTGTTTGCATATCTAGCTTATTTATTAATTTTACTTCACTTTATTGTATATAATATCAATATAGTCTTCTAGTTGTTTGTTTCAACTGTATGTATCTTGATAGTGGCTTAGTGCTATTTTTATTTATCTCGCGTATTTGTGCCTTTGTCTAATGCTAGTTAAAATAAAAAAATATGTTTGAATTAATATATTTGAGTTCAAAAAAGTATTTCCACTATTCGATAAATGCGACAATTTACTTCTTGTTATTTACTATTTATCGACAAAAATGCATTCAAATCTTACTGTCAAATACATGAGCCTCCTCATCCCCAGTTTAACTACCAAAATACCTACCTATTCCGCGATTCTTCATATACTTTTTGTATAAACAATAGGAAATCATTTTAAACTATTATCATGGCTTTCAAGTAAAGGCCTATAACTAACATATAAGTAAAATCTGCAGTTTACTTTAATTGCATATATGTGGACGCTTAAATACTTTATTTAAAAATTGTCCGCATTTTCATCTAGACCATGGTTTACGTTGTCCTACATTGACAAATTAAGGTCATTGTTAACAATCATGTAAATTTGAATTATTCGGTCATTTTATAGTAAGACGTACATAAAACATCATTAATGATAACAAGAGAGCTCTTTAAAAAGACGATGTGCGGCGTTGGTGATGCATATACCTTAACATTTTTATCGTGTTTATGTTTTTAATGAAACATAAATTTAAAAACAGTTCTAAGAACACAACACCAAACTATTATACATTTTTACAACAGTCGTTCGCTCCATCTGCGCCTCATATTTCTGAAGTTCCTCTTGTAATAGACACTAAAATTTACAAAGCAGATGGACTGTGCGGGAGTGAACGATCTGCTTTGAGGCGTATGACAGAGATAAAGTTCAAATGAATATAGTGTCAATTGACGTTTAATGCACTGTACACACTAATACTCTACGGAATTGATCTGGAATTGTTTAAGAGACTTATATAACTGTATAAATAACTATATATCCCCGAGGACGTTTAATAGCAACACTACGGTATATGATGCTATTACAAATTTCTACCAATGCTGATCGCTTTGATATTCAGTCTGGCTTACCTCGCGTCTGCATTTGTAGGTAGATCAAAAGTGAGGTGAGACAGCCGAAAAAACACACACGAAATGTTGACCTGTGAAGAAATAAAAGCTTATTACGATCAACAAGTTAATGACACGATTCTGCAAGTTTACCTACGCACTAATAACAGAATACTGAATAGAATGTTCTGAATACCGAATGATTTGCAAGCTTTCGCAGAATGATCACCTCCGCTTGGTTCGAGTTCAACCCATCCTTTACATAGACATACTGTTCTATCTTCTACTTTGTTTAATGTCATTATCGTTATATGAAGTCTTAGCAATGTTTTACATTAAAATACACGACTTTTACATTTAGCCGATTGTTTAAAAAGAACCTATTGGACATATATCTTAAATTTAACAATTTAATGAAGCTGTAGAAATGTATGCACTGATCCGGTTAAAAGGTAATGGATTGAAGTAACATCTACATCTTAAAAAACAACCACACTGATGTGATGTAGTGATGATATTGCTACCTTGGTTGATATTTCAGTTATGTGAATACGTTAATATGCCGTTCAGTATTACTTGTCATTAACCTGTCATAAAAGCCATCTGAAATTAGTATTACATATTATGGTCGTTAAGATAGAGTCTTCCCGTAAATACACTGTTTGAAAGTAAGGTAATACGATTACGAAGACAACAACTGGGTGAATAAAAACATTTTTACACAGAAAGAGGTATGCCTAAACAATTCTGTCTAAAACTTTCTCCAATGCGACAAAATGTTCTGATTGTATTGGTGATGTAGAACAATATGAAAACAGTACCCAAAAAACAACAACAACAAAAAATTAAAAACAACAAAAACAACAACAAAACAAAAAGCAAAAGCGAAGTTTTGAATGCATCGCTTGATTGCACAAGAATACAAATAATGCAGACACTTAAGTACGGGAATTGTAGTACATGAGAGGTATCTAGAATATAACAATATTGACTAACAGTCTCCTTGTAAAGTGGGTCTACCAATACCGTGTCATCTCTTTTCTAATGTCATTTTTAAGTCCAGTTCATTAAATGTCGAGAATGAAACGGGGCTCTTAATTTGATATAAAATGTTAATGATACTGAATTCCAACAGCTGTTAGCGTCGTACATTGTGACTAAACGGTAAAGCCATGTCGTTAAGCTGGCTTTTTCCAAGGCAATGAATACCACAAAAGTCGCAGCACCTTCGTTGTGATTATGAGAATATACTATTTATGGCAACTCAAGACAAAGGCATACAGAGTACGTGATATAAAAGTGACCAAAACGCAGAGACGAGATTTAAAAGATGAAAATAAAACACTCACCTTACATCCGCTTCATGTTTGTCCAAAACACAGTGAGAGCCTCACATTGTACTCCAATGGGTTTCCCAAATGCAAGCAGCGAGAAGAAAACTGATCTATTTGAAACAAACCAGACCACCTGATGACGTATTATTAGTCTTAAGTTATCACGTCATTTAAGAGAAAGTAGTTGCAGGCTTATAATTCTTTATAAATAAGTGAATTATTATCAGTTTTTGGCTTTCCCAAAACAGGAAAATGTCTAATGTTTCTAGAAACGTTGGTGTTTACTCTTGACATGTTCATGGATGTTCATAGATGCTCTTTCCATGCAAATGGAAAAATTATAAACAGAAGGTAAGATTTACTTTTTGATAAGACTGCAACTGTACCTGCTAAATCGCTTTTCTTACGATTCTTGCAGTCTAGTCTGCCATTAAAGCAAAACAGAAATAAATAAATATGTAAAGTATAAATATAGTTAATATATTAAGATGCTACCTTTGACCATTCTTAACTGTCCTAACAACGTTAAAAATAATTTCCCTGTTGGACAAATACAGTACAGAGAGATGGCTATTACAACGCCACCTGTTGCTGTAACGGAAGAAACCCCATCGTACACAATAGAGTTTACTATGAATTTACTGTGATGATCGTTAATAAAAAACATCAGAATTTTAGTATTTTAGCCTATATACATGCAAATATTTCCGCCCATCGTTTTATGATGTTTTAAAGTTTTATATACATGTTCGTATATGAAATACTGAGATATAAAAGTTGAAAGTGAAAGAGACTATCTATTGAAATTGTTCATTTCTCCGATGTGTCTTCAACAATACTGCAATTGCGACATTTTATTTGACATTTCAAGCAAGTTTTCATGCCGATGGACATATAAATAACAAGGAGACTTTTAGTCAATATTGTTATTCTAGATACACCTCATGAACCTAATACCTATTAATTAGGTATTAAAACGCCACCTAATAATTATAATGACTTTTAGACTCGATAAATTATCATTTAATTATAGATAAATTAGATTTACTAGAAACATCCAAAGAACTGTATTCGTCATGAAAATATGTCTTTACGGGAAAAGATAACTTTAAACCAATAACAACCGCCACAGATACATTATTCATCTTATTCGCGAAGGTTTTAGGGACACTGTCTTTAAATGTATCAACAGGAGAATCTTGTATTTGTCAATATAATACTAAAACATTGCCTTTTCGTCGTAAAATTCGCCTAACTAAACCTTCTCTTTGTGTTACACATGAAGTTTAACATTAATGCAAAGTTCGATGACAAATGACATGCGTTTAATGTCAAAGTCTTTTCTTTAGAATGATTAGTTATGTTAAAAGTAAAAAAGGGAGATTAATACGAAGTTTTCTTCCTTTTAAGCGTTAAAATTGATGTGGAAATATAAATGTAACAATATATGTTCATCAAGTTCCTTAAAAACATTACGAAGCATCAACCCATATTTGGCTTTAATAAATTCATACGCGTAAGACATTTACACTGTGTTATTTCCTCCTGAAGTGTACTAATTTTATACAGTATAGAATATAATGCAATGTTATATAACCTTTGAATTTGAAGCATTTTGATTGGTCGAGCGCTTCACATGCACGAGTCCGAAAAGAATTGATAACTACTCCGGGAATTAATATTGACATTTGCTATTCTCACGACGTGTTAATTTTTCATGCGCATTGTGACAAAAACATGGCGTCACGTAGCAAACAAGTGAGAACCAGAATGCTTCAAATTCAAAAGGTATATAATATTACAAGTTAATACTTATTTTGACTTCGATGTGTAGTTTTGCGGATCTAGGTCGTGTGATATCAATCTCAGACTTCGGCCGATATCACACTACCAAGGTCCGCAAAACTAAATATCGACCTCAACATTAGTTTTGGTTTGTATCATATTTTAAGCCAGTCATAAAAGTATGCTTTAAGTCATGTTAATATCAATAGTTATACAAATGCTTCAGTAATCGCTTACATTCTTATGTCAGATCTTTGCATGTTTTATAGCTACACAGTATATATATCTACATATTGTTGTAGCACACTTACAATTGACAATACCTTGAAGAAAAAGTCACAAACGAAATCTCTTTTTACATTTTCATGTTTGCTGTACGCTGATGTCAGTTAGTTTCCTACTGCCTCTCAATTTTACCGAAATTATGGAGTAAAACCAAATGAGAAAAGATGAAATATATGGCGCGTACACAGTGGACTGTTATAATGGTAGGTCATTTCACATAAGATAACATATAATAATTACATAGAATTACACGAGGCATTTTATATCGTTTATAAATTAGTTTTATTTCTGCGTACTTGATTTCTTTTTTCCTGTTTAACAGAAATATTTTTTCACTGAAAGCCAGCTGTACCTTAAAAACTAAATATTCATTTTTACGACAGGACTTTAAAGAAATATCGTATGTGGTCTTGAGTTTTTCTTGAGACTAATACATTTAAGGTAAATTGTACTTTTGGAAATAATTGCAAATAATAGTCGTTCCAGAAATGGTTTAATCATTGTAATGAATCAGTTACTTTAACTAATGACAGTTTATTAAAATTGTAATTAAACTTCCTAATGCTCCAGCAAAACCTAGATCTAGTGGTAAATAGATTATACCGCAACCTATATATTTGTAAGCCACTGACCACAAATGCTGTTTTATTTTTTTATTTTAAGGCACATGACCATGACATGTACGACATGTACTTATACTTGTTTTCTGTGCCTTGAAAATGCCATTACACTTGGTAGTCATTACCTTTTCTCTTAATCGGTAGAGTGTTGGCTTCATGTACGAGTGGCCCCAGGTTCGATCCCGGGCCGCAACATACCAAAGAATGTAAAAATGGTAGTGTTATAGCTCCCTTGCTAACGACTGGGTGGCCCGGTGTCAGGGTAATACGACTGAGTGTGGTGTCATGAAAGGTGTTCACAGCATGCTATACACAGTGAAGGCAGCACTATATCTGCTTCAAGTGGACACCGTCTCCAGATAAGATATGTACGGGAGGCCCCAAAGTTGTTAAAAATGGTAGTGTTATAGCTTCCTTGCTAACGCTCAAGCAAATATAAGGATAGTTCCATGACTAGTCAGTCCAGTGTCACGATAATGTGACTGGGTATGGTATCATGCCAGGTGTTCACGGCATGCTATACACAGTGAAGGCAGCACTATATCTGCTTCAAGTGGACACCGTCTCCAGATAAGAGAAATACTGTTGGTTGGACGATTAACCCAATAAACAAACAAACAATCGTTTTCACTGTCTCAGACGAAAGAAGCAACAATCGTTGTGTGATTATTTTTTATTAATTAAAAACAAAGGGCGTTTTCACCCATAGTTCTTAAATAAAGTATCAAATTAAAATTTATATTCTGACGCATATGTTACTTTCATTTGTTTTTAGGAACTTCTTTTAATTATTTTTACTGTTATGCTTTTCGACACACGACTGAGCGTTCCTATGTCTCAAATAAGTCATCGAGTTAAAAGCACTAGAATATCCAATTTGATTGTGTTAAGAAATAAAATTGGACAAAATGACATCGTATAACCGTTATCTACCTGAATAAAGATGAAATTGTCCCTTATGATGTTGCAGTGATGCCGCCACTGAAGACTGATTGTTACAAAGACAGATGGCGAAACATCAGGCAAAAAAAACATTTAGTAATTCAACTTTGTTACAGCATCATAATAGGTGGTACTTTCTGTTATCTTTTAACGGACAAATTGTATGCTTGGGCGTTAAATAAAACTGGCACTATTGTTTTAATCTCAGGTAAATTAATGCACGAAAAATTGACATGTATTTCGGTGGAAACCTAATTAGGTCAACAGGAAAGATCTTTGCAATGTTATTCTTTTATCTTTCAAACTGTCTATATTGTTATTTAAGTATATGGATTTAACATTTACTTTTCTGATGCTACGATGAGAGCACTATATGCTTTATGTGTAACACCATACCCAGGAACAGAATTATGAGACTAGAGTGATTTTCACACATTATAAATATGACATTATATTGCTTGACAGTGTGTGTGTGTGAGTGTGTGTGTGTGTGTGTGTGTGTGTGTGTGTGGGGGGGAGACACCATCTTGTTTATTTGTGTTGAGTCAGATATCATTTTTGTCATTTATTTCAATAAACGTGCTTGTGCCCATGTCCAGTGCGAGTTTAAATTTTAAAACAATGGTGTTATTCTCATGTAAACATTTTATATATCCCATTTTTCAGAATTTATGTCAATATTTATTTAATGTGACTGCGTGTGTATAGTTATGGATATACCGACGTCTCATTCACACATTGTTGTCTTATGCATTTAACTCTACCATGTAAGGCCATCTTTATCCAAACGTGCGCCAATGAACACACCTAGCTGTATCTCGACAATTTCTGTTGTACTTATCTTGTACGTTCCATAAACAACACTACAAAGTTTATTTCAACCTCCTCATGGTTCCTCGTAAATTACTATTATTGGCATGTAGGTGGAGTCTGTAGTAGACTCTTATTGCATGTTGCGGTTATAGAGTAACCGGGAAAACATATTTCTATCTATTTGAAGTAATTATTTTAATGCACAGACGAGACTGAGCACAATTTGTCGACATTTGTTTTACTGTCATTTCCGTCTCCGAAAAACTGAAATATTGCTGGTGGGATGATGAACCCAGCAAACAATTGTCTGCCTTACATTAGCATGTCTATTGCACATAGAGCATGGAGTTCTAACATTTGAAATATACTTTCGTATATAAAGTACGTTGGTCATGCCTTGTAAATAAGTCGAAAGTTTTTAATAGATTTTTGTATCCACTGATTTCATCTCCCTTTCGTCATAAAATTTTAAATAGATTTGTTGTAATGCTCTCCCTTAAATATGAATAATACAGTGTTTTTAACACAATCACATCTAGTCAGACAAGGCGTTTGTGCGTGGCCGTCTCAGACCTAAAAGTTTTAAATACTTGTATTTAAATAAGATGTGTCCTTACATTTTGTATCGTGATTACTATCTAAGTTCTATAGAATTGTTGATTGCATTAATCTCTATAAACTGGCAAATAACGGTCAGTTGTTTTTGGCTCTTTAAAGAAAATATTTCCAATATTCTTCAAAGAACGCAGCATTAGTGTCTGCTGGTGAGAGGTCCAACGACGTTCTTCCAAGTATATTGCATTTCATATAAAAGAGACCATTGTCGCCGCGCATGCGCACGGCGTCTATATTTAATAGTTTTTAAGAAGTCATATGGTTGGCGCCATAATCTTCTGTAAGCAAATAAAGTGCGGCGCTTTCATGCATCGATTTTATGTTTTTATTCAACTTTTGTGAATGTCAAAATTAAATTAGATTGTAGTTTAACATGCTGCTACATCACTATATGCCCCCTTAAATGGTTATTTTTTTCCATATGTGTATGAATGATTAAAAAAAATGCATTTGTGACGATGATGATGGTGTACTATGTATAAGTCAAATGTTTTTTGCTCTGTTCTGTTGTTTTGTCTATGGACATTTTCTCATGGATCAAAAGAGAATTCGTTACTGCATTAAGTATTAAGAGAAGAAAATTTGACGAAATTTTAAAATGCTTTTTAATAATAACAAGGTTAGACTGTTTCTTGGTCGGTTTGTTTTTGTGCAAAACTGTTTTTGTTGTTAAACAACACCTCGACGGTGACCTTTGATGCTTGGTATTAATGCTCTCTTGTATTGGCTTTTGTAAAAGTTATGAAACACTGCCACTACAAGAAGCAAAAATATTTATGAAAAATGATACGCGGCGTTGATGAGCTTTTAAAATGTATTTTCACTCAGCCGGATAATTACGGAAATCTAAATAAAACAAAATTATTGATCGGTTATTTTGTAAAGAAAATAAGCATGTACGAAGGAAGACAATGGTCAATTTTCTGGCAATGAAATTAGAAAACATTGTTTAAATAATTTATTTGACTCACGCAGTTTTAATCCACACAAAAACGTCTGTTCATGTATGTTAAGCTTATTGTTTTCAGACATCATTAAAATAGCTCATTGTCTTTGTAAAATACATATGCCTCATAAACACATCTGATTCAATAAAAATAAAACATGTTAGGTTTTCTACAAACAGTATATCTTATTACTCAACGAAGCTAACTTCAAACAAAATACCGTTAAATTTGCAACCTCAAATTTTCTGAGGTAAATGCAGCCCACCATGAGGATTTCCAAATGCTGCTATATTTCTATATTTGGGGAAAACATGGCCTACAGTGGTAGCTTCAGACTTTTACGCAAAATATCGGTCAACGGCTCAGTGATATGTTTCTTGTTAGAATAAGTATAATTGATAAAGATTTCTACCGATGCGGATCACTTTGATATTCATCCTCATTTGCTTTGCTTCAGGATCTCTATGTAGTTCAACACTGTGTCATTTTGGTCGAACTGTCACATCAGTTAGCGTCTTATGTCAATCAAGACAACCTACACACGTTTTGTTCACATGTATTGACATGTGAATTACTAAACATTTTATTCTGATAGGAGAATAAGGAAGAGAAGTGCGACAGATATAAGTTTTGAACTTCCGCTATACAAAGGCACATTAAAATGAAATGAAAAAACCACTGACGGAAGTTAGACAATACATATATAGTGGAAACAGTCCCCACATTAATGATCAGTTGGCATTACGGCCAACTATGCAGCTTCAACCGGGTTTGCGAGACACTCCAAACTCGCAATCCTGAACATGTTTCTAGAAAAAAATGATTTAAATAAAAATATCCTATAAAAAAGAGGAAAACATCCAAAAATAGGCATCGACATCGGGAGATTTTATCTGAATTAAGTATACAATTTATACAAAACAACATTAAATTAAATGAAACATATACATACCTACATCATGTACAGTAGATAAAAATCTCGGCGACTAAACCGGTAACTGAATCGTTCCTAAAGGGATGACGTGTCGTAAGAAATAGTAAATGAAGTCATATGTTAAAAATGCAGTGAAACCATATGGATATCTTGATGTACAAGTTTTTAACACGAAGCAATTATCAAACAAGCAAAACTGTATTTTATGGCATATTTATGTTAGAAATAATAAAAGAAAATGAAAATGCTTCTATTCTGCAAGTGTAATTAATCTAACTGGAATAAGCAGGCCTTCATAATTTGGTAAAGTACAGAAGTTGAGAGATATTTTATTTTCAGACAATTAGAGCATTTACAAGGGTCAGCGTCATTAGTGTAATTGTGTGTCAATAAAAACTCAGAAGCTATGAAATATGTCAGTCAGCATTGTCATTTGTGAGTCTTACCCTAAAAATAACTGTTCCTCAGAAGTCTCATTTATCCTGTCCACTTTCCTATCCAGCTATCATGTATAGTGACAACGTGTCATGCCATTTTCAACTCATGATAGTTACATTAGGATCTTTCTTTGACATTTTAACATCAAGTTTCATCACGTTCGTTCAAGTTACATCAACACAGACAGAGCATATTTTAAACTCTTACGACATTTTCTGTCACTAGGAAAGGGTAAAAAGTCATGGTACGTCAACATGTATCAAACAAGTAGCATGTTAAGTTCCAAGAAGTTTCTTGAGTTTAAGAATGTATGCATATTTCAAGAAATACTTGAATACATGTCTGAATAGTATTCTTAATTCTTTTAATAGAACATGTTTTGGTAAAAAGCGAAATTATTCTCCAAAGGTATTGCAGAAATAGGTGTTAATTTTTCTTAGCGTTAAGAAGAGTTCCATATCATAAATGGATCCATTGGGGGCGGAATGGGGGGAGGGGGGAATGGGGGTTGCATGCCCACAAACAACCAACCAGGTAAAAGAGTAGATATGTTAAAACAAATACATGAAAGGTTAAAAATACTAAAGTTTAAGTAAATGTTGTCTGGTGCCTGCTTAGGTCGAAGTTATAGTCCCTTAGTGCGTATATATATATATATATATATATATATATATATAGATATATATATATATATATATATATAGATATATATATATATATATATATATATATATATATATATATATATATATATATATATATATATATATATATATATATATATATATATTAGGGATGTAAATTGAATCCCAAAACGATATTCGAATATTCGTTACGTGTATTCGAATCATATTCAAATATTCGGAACGAATTTATATCCTAGTGGCACATAACATGGTAATTTTCCATTACATTCAATGTGTTTATTCATTGTAAAATGTTTATTCTGGCCATAATTTACATTGCTAGCCTTACTTATTGCAGAGGCGGCGGTAGCTTTATGATTTTAGCATAGTGTTTAATTTTAAATCGACGATTTCTTCTTTTTGAAATACAAACGGCAATATTATCAATCCGCCATTATCCTGTTTATTGTCAAGGACCAGACGGGTGTTTCGTTACTCGTTCAGCGGTAATTTGCAAGAGAATACTGTCAATGGAGAAAGCCAGTAATGCGTAAACAATGTCAGACGGAACAAGGAGGAGGGGAGGAGGAGGGAGGAGGAGGAGAAGAAGGAGGAGGATGAGGATTAACGAGGGTATTAGTGAGGATGAGTAGGATAGGAGGAGGGGAGTAGGAGGATGAGGAGAAGTATTAGATTATTTATTATTTCATTATGATTATGATTATGTTTATATTATTATCATTATTATTCTATTATTTATATGAGTTATATGCTCATTATGATAAGTATTATAAGTATTATTAGGAGCTTAGGAGGATGATTATAATGATTATTTATTATTATAATTATTATTATTATTATCATATTATATTATTATTATAATTATTATTATTAGATTCTCATTATTATTATATTATTCTTATTAATCATTGACACCCTTACAAAAAACTATTTTCACAGTAACCAATTCAATGTTAAGATGACCTCCAAAGTCCCGTATAATATACACATTAATTAGTCCCCTCAAACTTGGGTGTCTTTTTGTTACGTGTTTTACTTCGTGCAATAACCTTTACAATTTAAAGACATTTTGCGTATTGGTTTACTTATTTGTATAAGCATATGACATATTAAAAGAGCTACTTAAATTGAAAACATATCGATTTAATATCGTATTTTATTAGATGAAACTGTACAACACATGCAAAATAGCTTACAATTTTAATATGTTACTCTACTAACCGCAAAGAATATGTAACAACAAACAGTCAATTATGTTTTGTGAACTCATCTTATAAAATACATTAATGATTAAAGGAGGCATTTTCAAAAGGACAAAATGCGGGTGATACTGGATCGACTGTAAGACAATTAGGCAAAACTACGAAGGTTTTATGAAGGGAAATCGCTCAAGTGTACAGCCAATTAACGGTCTTGATTGGTTGGTGGTCGGATTGATATTTAATTGTGATTGGCTGATATCGCTAAGGTTGTTAATCCGAAGCCATAACATGTCAATAAGGGACATTTAGTTACCAATACACAAGTGACAATTACGAACCTGCTCGCTATATGCCTATGAGTGAAAGGCGAGGGTAAACAAAACCATTTGATGACGATAATTACTATGATTGGCTAGTGTCAAAAATTACCTGACTGTTGATAAATTGTTGAAGTATATCAAGAATGATTAAAATTGTAAGCTCGTGAGTTTTAAGTGTGTTAAGTAAACCTATGACGAACAATTAAAAAGTCTGTAGATTTACACTTTTGTTATTCGGAGAGAAAGAAGCCAAAACCCAGAACAGAAAATCGCGGTGACAAAAAATTACAGATGTCGCGGTATTGTATAGGAATAAAATAACAAGTATGAAGTACAGTGACAAAGCAGAACGTGGTTGGAATTAAAGTTTGTTTGACAAAGATCTAGTTTTGCTTTCCAAAAATAAAAGAAGTTCTGGTAGACTGTTATCAATACGTTAAGTTTTATATAATATATTTATTACACACTATCCCGACCGAAGCTGGGTAGAGTCAGTGTTACGTAATTGCTGTAGCTAATAGACCATTTCAAACCAAGCGTCTAGCCAATCCTATTCCGCTGATCAAGTAGACGCTTTGTGAGAAAATTTTGCGAGACTCGACCTGTTTTGCAAAACTGGGGGCTCTTCACTTCCGGATTTTGTATTATCTAATTGAACGTAATACAGTGCTGAAAATCATGAAATTGACAAAAGTTCAACGTCTGAATAACCATAAGTTGCCAAATAGTGCACGTATACAATCATCAATTGAAAGTTAAATAAAACAACCTTATTAAAAACGAACTTATATCACGTCCATTTACATGTTAAATATTAAAGAAATTATAATCATTACCGCCATTAAATTTATCTGGCCACACATGATCATCATCATGATCCCATATTACCTGTATTATCACCTTTAATCATCATCATCAGCAGCAGCATCACCGCCATCATCATCTACATCGTAATCGTCATGGGCATCACCGTAACCGTTTTTACCATTTACATAATAATCATAAACAGCATCGGTATCACCGTCATCATTATCAGCAGTAGCAGCAGCAGCGTCACCGTCATTTGCATCATCATTACTTTAGTTACAGGCGTATGGATCTTTGTCAAGCAAATTTTCTTATGCTTCTAATCTTAGTTGTTATATATCTTATAATGAACAATGTTGTAAATTTGGACAATGGTGTCAAAATCCCTATTTCTTAATGCATCGGTCACATAATGCGCTATTACGTATAAATGATTAATAGGAATTCGTGGACTGCGATTCAAAATCTGCATACAACTTTTGACTTTACTTGATTTGCAATTATTTGAATGAGGGTCTACACGCCTGGCTACGTCTTATATTCCCATTCATGGCTTGAATGTTCTATGCCAAAATGTGGTCTAAAGTGGGCCCTACCAAGTACTTAATTTTTGTACCCATTTAAAGATAGAATTGTATTAATTTAAAATATCGTTTTGTAAATTCATATTACCGGGTATGTTTCTCTATGGGCATGGGTCCCTTTCATACCATCATAAAGTTCTACTCTAATTGAATCCCTAATTTTATGACATGAGCGGACACCCCAACTAATTAAGCTAATTGGCAGTTTTATGACACCTTGTTTGTCTAGTGGACAGGAAGTGTGACCGTGTTTGGCGTCTTTTCCCCTTCGCAAGAATTAACACATGCATCCGCTATGCAGCTGTGTTTGAAACTGTCACCATATGGCAGTCGTGTGGTTTATGACCTTCACCATTTACAGACCAATATGCATTGACTTACGCGAGGACAACAAAAAGGACAAAACACTAAGGTCTACAATATCTTTTTTGGCTCATAAAAGGACCTAACGCTATATTTAGCAGTACCCACAATGGTGCACTCTTTCCCAACCCCACTATTTTTTCGTTAAGGAAGAGGAAACGTGGATGTTTGGGATTTCAAGGAACACAATCTAATGTATATTTTCATCTCGTGTTTATTGCAAAGGTATTATTTCAATAGCTCGCCTATTCTTTTGTAGTTAATCCATACCTTAAATATAAATAATTCCTTTATAAAAATGCTTATGATCATTCAATGGACTAAAGAAGTTTGTAAGGATATTTATGTAAGTAAAAACATGCGCAGTCTGAAATATTACTACATAGTAAAGTTTCCCCCCTCCACTCTCACTCTTTTAGAACTTATGTTTATGCCGCGAAGGTAAATCGTCAATAACGTTGCATATTTTTTCATAGCACACGCCGTTCACGTGTACTTATCATTTTTAATCTCTCAACAGTACCCAACGTTCACACCCTCTCTATCTTCTAAATGGCAGCTTGAAGACAATTATCGATCGATATCATGTTACACAGTATTGTGAAATAATGGGTCGCTCAATTTGACACAAAAATATTTCTTTTCGGCGCCTTCAAATGATAGTGACCGTCAATTGTTTCCCAGAATTTTCTTTGTTGTTGCAGTGTTAGCCAGAGAGCCCTCCGCGCCAGAAAGAAATAACACCGCATTCATTTTTTACAACCTTGAAGAAATTAAAATCAAAGTGATGTAATAGCGACTCCATGTTATAAGTGCGTGAACAATGTTGTTAACAGCCGTTAATTGGCGATAATATGTGCAAACCGAAAAAAAAAAACCCAACTTGTTTTCTAAGAAAGTACGGACACAAATGATGAAATCCTTTGCGCAAGAGCCCCCAGTTTTGACAATCGAAAGAAAACGGGTCAAGTCTCGTAGCGCGAGATATAAATCGGCGCATGCGCACTGGATGTTTGAAATGGTCTATTGCCGCAGCATTGAACTGACATGTGTGTTTATTGTACTTTGGCAACTGTGTCTACAGCTGCATGGTGATGTGACTGGGTCAAAGTGGGAAACGGGGCAGAGAAGGAGCAGTGCGCGGTAAGGTGATTTCACGCTGTTAACCAGATGGCAATTCGTTATCAGGAGACATGACCCACACCCTATATCTTATAGCAAGCGCAATCACATATCGCCAGCGCATTAAGTAGTTGCGAGATAATAAGATCAACTAAAGAAATGCCTTTTCAATTTTCCTTCAAACTTAACAAAAGTGAAATAAAAATGATAAAATATTCGAATCCCAAAATCTCTATTCAAATAGCGACTTGATAGTCGAATATTCGAATATTCGTTAACATCTCTCTCTCTCTCTCTCTCTCTCTCTCTCTCTCTCTCTCTCTCTCTCTCTATATATATATATATATATATATATATATATATATATATATATATATATATATATATATAGTTTTAACTGCGATAAAATTGTATGGATCTTGATTTACACCACCATCACCAAAATGTTCTGGATCCGCCCCGGTTCCATATACTTGTTTAAGTGAGTAAACAGTTAAAGTCGTGACGATTAATGCTTTATTTTCTAACGTTAGTACGGCAGAGGAACAAAATTAAATAAACATGTCTAATACTCTTAAGCAATATGTCTGTAATAAGACGTTTGGCTTTTCCATCTTTGCTAATCACAAATTATTTGCTTGATAAATCAAATGAAACGCATTTCCTTCACTTTGTACGCTATTTAATAATGAGTTTTCTATGACTCTTGTAAAATGCTTGCTTAAAATCATAATGTTGTTATCGTTCTTGATTATGCAACAACATATTATCGTTCTTGATAATCTCCGAAAAACCCATCAGGAAGTGCGAGGTTAGAGCTCTGTAAATCCGCTTCAAGCCGCCCAGTCGGTCCATATTGTCTACTGACCGTTCCAAGGCGGTAACTGTCGGGTTTGCTTTTATTGTTAAATAACTCATCACCGATTTATTCTCACTTTTACATTTGGCGTGCATGTCGATACCTTGGTCCTGTGTCTTTTCAATTTTTGTATATGTTGCAATGTTCATAGGACTTTGTCTTATATATTCTTATTGATGTTTTCTATTCGAAATTCGATTTACGAGCAGTTTACGGAATTTCTGATGGTCATTTCAGATGGATCCTTATTTATACGTATTTTGTTGGGACTTAGAATATGCAGGCTGGAAGTCCCTTGTTGACACGTTTGTTTTGTCAGTCTTTGGCTCCAAGTCCCTAAAACAATGAAGAAATTCGTCTCGCTAAGGTAAAAATTCCAGTGCATAGAATCAATGCATTCAACTAATTCAGTGAATATTGTTGGGCTGCTAGTTCCCAAGAAAGATACAAAAAATAATTTCACATTTAATTGGAAAGCATGTATTTTTCAATAAAAGGTAAAAGCGTTTCTGTGTAGATTTTTAAATAAAAAATAGGCACAGCTTACGTCATGGTTATCAGACAGCATAAGCTATTATATGTTTATGTATGCTGTATCTTTAAAAGAAATCAATGCTTTGGACTGAGTAGAATCAATTAAAAGGATGAGAATCAATAATAAACGCAATCGCTTAGATTCTTCCCTGTTTGTCTGCATGCTGTTCGCCTTAATGCCACTGGTTTTCAATGATATGTTACTTTCGTATATCAAGAACAGGTGACAACTAACACCTATTTATTTAGGGAGTTAGAATTAGTTTACATACCACATAGCACAAATTATAAGGATATGTCAATATACCTATGATGGTGCAAGAGTAAGGTCTGTTCAATGTACTATGATTGCCATTTTGAGGGTCAGTTAATGGAATGTCACCAATAAGTGTAACTAAAACTTAGTAAAATGCTATGTTAAACAGGATTACATATGGAGCATGTGTCAATGTGGAAGGCAATATTCAAAACAAGGTTCACAACGTGAACATTGTTTACTTGGATATGTTCACGATAATCTCAATTTTAAATCAACAAAGTCTGACGCTCTTCTTTGTGAGACGTTGATCTGCAGTCCTGCCACATAACTACAAAACGAAATAATATATAGGTAAATAAGAAAAGTTCCTATCAAAATTTTTACAGATATTTAAATTGTATCTACCTGTAGACAAAGGCAAACAAGGTAAATGTAAATGTGACAAAAACACAGAGACGAGACATAACACACAAAAAGAAAAACGATCAGTTACCGCCTTGGAACGGTCAGTCGACAAAAGGGCCAACTGGGGTGCTTAAACCTGGTTTGTGGAGCGCTCCAACCTCGCACTTCCTGAAGGTTTTTCTATCAAACAATAAAAATAAAAATATCCTGTCAAAGTGAAACAACTAACAGTAAGCACCTGCATCGGGAGTTAAAACAGATATAATGAACGTATGTACATACATAACAACTAGTAATAAAATTAACTTACAACATATGTACAGTATGTACAGCAGATAAAAGCCTCGGCAACCTAAAATTTCCAAATGAAAGAGTAGTTTAAAAAAAACAAAAAAAAAAAAAAAAAAAACAAACAAAAAAACAAAAAAAAACAAAAAAAAAACAAAAAAACAAAAACAAAAAAAAAACAAATAAAAATAAAGCAGTACAAGCGCTGATATATTATAAGAACAATATAATGACGTCATATGCCAAAAGTGTCAAAAGTGAAATGTGAAAAATACGAAAAATACGAAAGAAATCATAGAACTTTAGAAAAAACAACCCAATTCAAGAAAATAAAACGTAGTCTTGTTTAGAGTTAATACGTTTTAAAATTACATATCATAAAAGCCGAGGATTTATCCGCAGTTGACATATTATATGTAGTAAAAGTACCCAAAATCCCGATGTTATACCTACTGTGCAATCTCACAATATGTCACAGAAAGGCAAACAACAGTATAAGGTAATGTTGTAACCGTAGTAAAATTTACATGATACCTCCGATAATAATTAACTGTTTTATATCTACAGATACAACATGTACAAATGAACGTTGGTTTAACAGAACATTCAAACCTCATTCAGGCTGAATGCTTTTTGTCAATCAAAACCATTGAAAGAGTACAGCTGGACATTTTATTACATCCCATGGAACAAGTTTGAACATATTTCTGACATACAACGTATTATTGGTAATGGAGGTCCCCAGACGTATATCTTCTAAGAACTACTTCAGACCGCAGGTCAGCTGAAAGACCTCTCCAACAAACCTACGCCGTGAGGACATTGGGAGTTAAACAATGTAGGTACAATCATTAATGAATGTTCTGCAGGTTAATTGTTACATGAAAAGCAAGTAAACTGGACACTTTTGTATTTTCTTACGAATAGCCAAAGTTCTTAATAATCAAAGCGCCGCAGGCACTGTAGTGTAAATTTCTTGAAACTTGAGTGTAAATGGTTAGTCAGTAGTCATCATCTTTACAACGTTATCGTCAGATTAACTGCAATTTTCTGAGGCATACTTTTGTTTTTTTGTTATTGCTAAATCTTGTGATAAGTTTCTCATAACAAACAATACACGACGGAATAATTCAGACAAATGTTCAAATAAATATAAATATAATAATAATAATAATAATAATAATAATAATAATAATAATAATAATAATAATAATAATAATAATAATAATAACTATAATGGTGATGATAATGATGATGATGATGATGATTGTGATGATAGATGATGATTGTGATGATTGTGATTGTAATGGTTGTCATGATGGATGATGATGATGACGACGATGATGATGACAATAATGATAATGATAATAATAATAATAATAATAATAATAATAATAATAATAATAATAATAATAATAATAATAATAATAATAATAACAATAATAATAATAATAATGATGATGATGATGATGATGATGATGATGATAATGATGATGATGATGATGATGATGATGATGATTGTAATGATATTAATAATAATGATAATAATAATAATAATAATAATAATAATAATAATAATAATAATAATAATAATAATAATAATAATAAAAGTAATAATAATATTAATAATTTGAACGCACGCTCCCAATGTCAAATAAACTGTATGAACTGTAAATTATGTGAATTTTATGCTTTCTCCATATGTTGCTATGGAAGATTTAACATTCACGAAAAAGCAGTGTAGGAATGGGCACACATTGTGCACACATTGTATAGATTTTATATGTTACTCCGAAAATCTTCTAATATTGAAGTAGTTCAGAAGGATGAGAATAAAATTTTGCAAAATTACAAAGAAAACTGATATAATAATTATTTGCAATATAACATAACAAATAGACATGTTTCAGAAAACTGAGTGGCATAAGTAATTAGAAAGTCTTAAAAAGTAGATTTGCTGACACAAAATCATAAAACAAAATCAGAAATGCAATAACAAAATCTAAAACTTAAAGTATTAAATGTTTTAAATAAGCCGTAGGTTAACAACAGCGTACAAGGAATGCTCATGGGCTCATCATATTAAAAAGACTTAAATAATAAATAATATCAATCTAGAACAAGATATTAAGCACATACATGAAGTCATATAAAACAAACACTGTATATATGTCTTTTCATATACAGCAACTTCTTAAATACATGAGGTGTTTACTTTGAGCAGGAAAATGTTGCTTTTTTGCTGTTGTTGTGTTGTGTTTTTTTAAGTTAATTGATCTGCAGATTGAAAATTAATTTCGATAACATATCTTCCGAAAAATATGTGTCATCATTTCTGTTCCATTCATTACAACACTGTCTTCACTGGTTCGAAGCTCTTCTTTCTCTACGAACAAACTCAGTAGGGTAACCCTGGGTATGGTGTCCATGAAAAGATGTGTTGTTGCTAAAAAGAAATAGGTGGTAATGTTCTTAGAGATACCCCTTGCAACACTGTCATTGGAAGAATCAATTTTAGTTTCTAAGTGTGAAGCCAAGGAAGCCCGTTTTCCGAGGATGGCCTGTAATGCTTAGAACATGGAAAACCACACGGAAGTAAAGAAGACGTATTTAAATATCACTATTACAGAGTTTTGAATTTTTGACTACTTTGTTAAACTGATAGCGCAGTCCCACAAATCTACACAATTTTCATGAATGTGACCAGGAATAAATTCCTTTTAGAAGGCATAAATCCTTTATATATATATATATATATATATATATATATATATATATATATATATATATATATATATATATATATATATATATATATATATATATATATATATATATATATATATATATATATATATATATATATATATTCATTTATTTGCATATTGACCTATTACTGTTAACCTGAATACTCATGAAAAGTGTTAAGATAATGTTAAGTTTTAACAGCAAAATGTTCACTACAGTTAACTGAAACAAATGGTTTATATAGTATGAATGTCAATTAAGCATTTATTAAAGATATTATATAATTAAAGTCATCTGATATATAAAAAATAAAAATGAAACAGTAAATTTTTATTATTTATATAATACTAAATAGTTTACCTTGTATTTATAATTATGCTTGAAATTGTAATGCAGTTAGTCTGGAAGATAAGATTATAGTCTTAAAATTCTTTGATACATTTTGAAAGGATTTTAATTAATTCTGATTTTATTACAGTAATATTTATCATATAGATATATCAATTACAATACATCATACTTTGCAGCTCCCTGTACTAAATCTTGGGATCTTCCAGCATTTCCTGAAATTGTTTCACCTTTAAATGTCTTAGTGTAGACCTCTAGAAATAGTAGATGATATCTGACAATATCAAAAAAATATATACAGAGCAGAACTTTATTAAGACAAATCAAATGTACATGTTCAATAAGAATGTAAAGCTAAACACACAGTTTTAAATAAACAGTGAGATAGTGGCAATGACTGGACTGAGCGTAAACAAATACTTGTTGGAACATAGGACCAGATTGCGAACTCTTAGTAAATGATTTACTTTTAATTATTTAGTGATACAGGATACAGACATGAGTAAGACAGCATGGAACCAGCCCTGTTACTATCATCCTGTAATCTAGACTGTGCGACGTTATTCAATTATAGGCGTGCAGAAAAACGACTCACATATGTTTACATATGTGGGAAATAAGTATGATTTGATTTTTTTTAGAACTTAATCAAAATAGTTTTAAAGAATAAAATGGACGTAGTGAATTGTATGTGTGAGTTGTCATGTGAAATTTAAAAATAGCATCATTGTCATCCTACTTTAACATGCTTTGGAAAAGAACACAAATCGAAACCGCAAGGTGTGGAATCGCCAATGTAAGTTAATGTATACATGTGTTTCATGTATACAATTGGAGATACTCACAATATTTTTTATCAGTGAGATCAAAACTCAATATTTATGATGGTATTTTACATAAAATCAATACATTCGTATACATATAACAAAACAACAAAGAAACATGTTTACGAATTTGCATAACTAGAGAAGCATTCGTATCCAGGATTTATAAACTGTCTTTTAAAGTCATACATCACAATTGTGTGCAATGTACCAATTATTACCATGGTAACACATTCCTGCCATTCATACAGATGACATTATATAATACCGTCACTAATACTGAATTTTTCTGCCAAACAGTGGCTAACATTATTAAAGTTGATTTTCTTTCACAATTTGAAAGCTCAAACAGAAGCTTGGTCTTTGTGTAATATATCGTGACATGAATGTATCACTTAAATTGTTGTAAAGTGGACAAATCAACTACAATGTCATTTATATTGCAATATCTGTATTTTCTTAAATTTCTGTTTATATGTTGATGTGCCAGTTTCTAAGTATAATCTATGAGATTCTTATTTTGGATCATAATCTAGTTTATATTCTTTACAGAGAAACAATGGTGTACATGATTTTATGATGTAAATATCTCTAAAGAGTACCATGAAACGCTTACAGAAAACCCTAAACATTTGTATCTACTGAATCAGGGAATAACCAGACATAAATCCAAAGCTTTGCAGCTAAATATACAAGGTGTATCTTACCAAGTCTGCTTGCAAAGCCTTTTGACGATTTGACATTTATAAACCATTTACAAAACTTCGTATTCCTGACAATCAGAATTACCATATTTTTACCATATATCACATCCATAGTTATTGTTAAGTATTGAAAACACATATTAATGAAACGAATTAAACAATATATCTAATAATACATGTTTTATCTGTGGTAATGGAAAATAGTGAGCTCTTGACCCATTAGTGTTATCCTTCTGTTGGTAGACCTTCAAGTAGGCTGCAGCTGCTTGACCAGCCACTATACAGATCTAATAAGTGCATGTTGCAAAATTTTATTACTGTCAATCTGCAGCCACGGGTATTTGGTAATCCAATCCTTACAGAAAACCGACTAAAAACATCAGTTTCGTAGTTTGATTTCGATTGCTGGTTCACATAAGGAAGACATCGGTGTGTCTGTTTTACTTCAATCCTCACAATAGCTGAATTCCTACCAGTTTTCGTGCTCGAACATGAAGTAAAATGTTATTCGTCGTTGCTTTTCCTATGATTTTACCTACTCCAGACGACATGTTATTCTTTGTTTACATGATTAGTGAAGATGCCATGTCATGGTATTTAACACGCTTTTGCTCAATGGTTACTGACGAATTCCAAGCGTCTTGATCACGTGACTCTAACAGCGCCTATTAATAATGGCGGAGAGGCTAGTTAACTGGCTGGGTTGGTGTACTCAGGTGATGTTTTTCGTAGACGCTGGCGGCTGTTTCATTGATCCCATTCCACTGCTGCCTTTGATCGTAGGTTGATATTGTATGTTTGCCTTTTAATTTGTGTGGTAAATATATTTTTGACCTTTATTTTTTCCATGCAAGCACATCTTAATAAGCTTTATGTCTTTTAGTTTCGTAGACTATTATTTTTATTAGGGACAAGAACTGTCTGCCATGAATCAATTTAGTATTGTTACTTAAAATAGATTCTGTGCTGACACATGTTCGGTAGGCCTTAAGAACGCATACGCATAATCAATAGTTTCATTTGTCCACCTTTACGGTATGGTGCGGACAACGTTCAGAAAATGATTTTGGTCACGTTTACTGGAGTCATGTAACCATGTCTGTGTTTTGTAGCTATGACTCTTTGTTCAGTTTTACTGAACAAGAAAAAGAGATTCTTTCTTCACGTTGTCGTGGGTTTCTTTGTAAATTATGTAAGATTGTCGTTGCTCGAGTTAATAATTCAGTTTACAATCAATACACTATCAGTGCTTGCAAGGTTTTGGATGAATATTAAGATGTTCTAGATCAGATGTGTTTCCAATAGAGACATTTTTAGTCTGCTGTTAAATTGGAAGACTACATAGCCAATAAAACTTTAACCAAACAAGTAACCAGATGCGTGCAGAAAAATTGATCGATTTCCATTTCACTTAGCATCTTCTTAATCGCACGTTTATATTTGAAAATATGTCATAAAATTTATTATCGTCTTTTTTGTCATCATCGGTTGCTTTAAGGTATGTTTAACCAGTTATGTTGACAAGAGATTAAGTTCCAACCGATCTCGTATCTTGTGTACAGCAATGTTCAATGAACACATCACCCAACGATAATATCGTTAGAATGTTAGAAATGGGTGTTGTGTGACATTTTGTTAATATATTATTTTAAACATGGCCATACTTGCTGATTCGTAAGATGACATAAAACCAGTTTGTGACAGAAAAACTCAAAATAAACCTCTGTTTTACCACCTAACCTTAATACTGCATGGTAACATGACTTGCGAATTATGTCAATATTAGTATGTCCTTTACCTTGTTTGGTAAGACACTTCCTCATACCAATATGAAGCTACTTTAATTGGAAATCCAGACGTATCGAGAAAGAGCAATATCAGAAATACAGACTCCGATGCGCAATACTGTACTCTATAATTGGCTGCTTAGAAGCACACAGACAACCCTTCGGAGGAACTGGTTCTAAACTGTTTCCTTAAGTTGTCCATACTTTAAAGTATACAATGCTGCAACATGACAATACCGGTTGTCGTCACCCGAGGCGCTACAATTTTGGTATAAATGTGGTTGAAAACATATTTTTAGATGACAGACCATCTGTCTAACGCATACATAATTTGACAAAAATAAAAAAGAGTTTCAAGACGAGACCTGAAAAGAACACCAGTCTGTTATAATACCAGGTTAAAGAAAGAAAAACAATTTTCGTTTGTTGCAGTTTTCTTTGTCTTAATCAACATGAACATAATTAGATCAAACAGAGACATGAAACAGGCTGAAATAAAAATTCACGTTTTTACAGATATTAAAACATTCGTTAACATCTTGTATTACAGACTTCAAAAAGTATCAAAAGCAGCTCAAACTTTATATCTAAACATATAAGGTCAAACGATGAACAATGGTGTGCATGCCTCTAAAGAAAGGCCAGCACTTATGTTCATAGAATGACCTTTCAAAACTTATTTTAAATGCATAAGAACGTATTAATTTAGAGCGACAGCTGTGGCAGTCGTACATTTACAACAAATGTGGCGACCAATTGTCATCGCTAATGAACATGATAGTGAGATTTTCTTCGAAGATTGCTGTCTTTATTGCTTACACAGTACCATCCTGATAAACATTCACTCAATTAAACACTTTTACCGCACAATAGAAACGACAGATGTCGTGACTTCATTGTCTATATTGTTGTTGCAAGACTATTAATCGTGTGCGTATATACCAATGATTCATTACATATTTTTTTTTAATAGCTTCGGTCTTTTTTATGAGTGTAATGCTATCCATTAATACACTTTGACGAATAAATGATTCTTCATAGTAGGAATATCGTCAAAACGTTAATTTAAATGCCATTTTTACGGTTGAATCAGCATGGGATAGTAATAATATAAAGTAACGCTGTGCGCAATATAAAAACAAGTCTGCAATCAAGCATGTTTAGTCATTTTTCTTAGGAATACCAATCCATTTTATAGTTACACATTTTATGATAATACGTAAAGTAGGAAATATAACTCATCACTGGTTTGTTCTTACTTTAACATTTGGTTTGCATGTGCCTTAACAAATTTTGGTATATGTTGCAATGCTCACAGGATTTTGTCATATTTTTATTGAAATTACAAACCCTCAGCGTGAGTTTCTTAAATATTGGATAAGTGAAAACTGCATTACTTTCATTGCAAGCAATGGTGGGTTTTCCTAACGAACATTTTAAAAAAAAAAATAACAATTTAGTCTAAATTAAACCTTCAAGGTAAAAAGTGTACAGCGCTGAGAAATCGAAGGTATTAACTCCAGAGCAATAGAAGTTTTCAATACAAACATTTGTCTGAAAAACTTTTGTTGACCATATTATTGGCCACATGACATGATATTTAAGAATGCAAAACAGCATATAAATTATAGATTTTCATAAGAAAACCAATTAATACACGACACCTAGGACTTTTATGAGTGACACTTGGTCCTTATTAAACTTTTAAAGCATGTGTCATTTTCATTTATAAATTGGTAAATGAAACGGAAAATACCTACTGAATACGATGGGTTGTTTTAGACTAGGCTTTTTCACTTTTAGCCTCACACAAGAAGAAAGCAACAAATAAATATAAATCTACATGTTAATATGTTGGTGTGCAGGTGTGCAGGTGTGCAGGTGCTATTTTGTTTATTTCCTCGATAATATATTTTCAAACATATTTAGGTCTTGTCGAAAAACTTATATAAATGTTTTAAAAAATCTATAAAAAATGTCAATTGTCAAAGCATTTATAACATATCAATATAAAACTGGTTGAATTACCTATGGTAAAGTAACAGACTAGTAATATAGCATTTCATCTTTAATATTCATGCAGCATTTCCCAATTTCTGAACTGATGTCGATGATATTATCAGTGTGCTTACTATGTTAGCAGAAACACTTGAAGAGTACCACTTAGAGCAACTTGATAAAACATTATTATTAGTAATCGCACCTCTAATTTTACTTTAAAGGCCAAATCCTGTTTGTTTTCATATATTACCTATCCAAAAGTATATAAATGAAGCCCAAAAATGTTAGAAATTTAAACGTCATATTTCTTGAGTACGAATTCTTTGTCAACAGTATAATACATTCGACCATTTAATTCGTAAATGTTTCGAGTAGCATGCATTTATTGTTTGGTAGTGTCTGCATCTAATTTTGCTGATTTTACATGTATATCCAGAACACAATCTATCCCGTATAGAAATTAGAATAAAACTGATTCTGGAGAAATATGAGGAATATTGATAACACAATAATAAAATGATTTTCAGGCATTAAAAATATGTGTGTTTATAACTGGGATGAGAAAAATCGCTACTAGACTAATCGCAGAAAAGCTAATTCTATATTAGAAAAAAACCCTTATTTTAAGAGATCGACGTTTCTGTGATTCATAGATAGATTCTAAAAGACAAGGATAAAATTAATCATTTGTAACATTTTATGTAAGTTTAGGCTTAAATATTTATTCAGCTCATATCTGGTGGTTTTATATTCATTTTCTAAATTCTCATTCACTGTTGCAATTACGTCGTGAATTTCAATTTAAATTTATAGGATACTAGGTACCATATAATATATACAAAACCACAAAATAACAAATTCCTCAGTATTTATAAATTTGTTTAAACGACGCTTGATTATTTCAAAATATATTCCAGAAATGCCTCAATCATTTATCTTTGATAAAATTCTGTAATTGTTTTGTTATTAAATAGTTTGGTCAAATTTCAAAATTATTCTTAACACAGGACAGGTATTTATTAACATTACTAACATATCTTCCTATATATTTCATTGTTCTAATGAACATAACCAAACACAGTCTGGCAGTGTCTTTGTTTATGTATCCTTGCTCATTACATAGGGGTTTGGTGGTAACAAAATAGTCTAGTTTGGTTTATGTATATACACAAGTAGATAATATCATTTCACATGAAGTTCGAAAAGTCAGTAAATTTTGCATGGTGATCTAAAACAAAGCATGTACATAAGCAATGGATTTGCCCCGTGCTTTTTTGTGACTAACTTCTTGAAACCCCGGATTTAAATATTGAAATGTATGACAAATATGTACTATACGTATAGTGAATAATGCATTTTTGTTGATAAATCTGTTAAATAAAGTACGAAAATGGATGAAAGAAAAAACAGCAACAATGCAATGTTGGCCTTAAGTATATCCAAATGCCTGTTTGTAAATGTCAAATAAAGGTCGCCCATCATTACAGTCATTTTAAATTGTCGCATGGTAAATAAGAAAGCAATATTGCTGTAATTACGACTAGCTGCTAGACAGACTAGGCCCTTCGGTTATTTATTTGTCAAACCCACAATACAAGTGGCAAATTGAATGATAAAATGCTGCAGTAAAATGATATATTATTTGTGTGTTTTCGTTGTAATTTTTTACTTGCATCGGCATACGCTGCAGCTGTAAATTGTCTGTAATTAAATGATGCGACGTTAATTTCTTGGTTCTATTTAATCTTTAACAATAAACGACAGTCTTAACAGTGTTGTAGATGTAGAGAGTACATATAAACCCGTGTTGAAATAAAACTTGTTGTCGAGCATTTTATGAATAGATAAACCTTTGCAATATGGCATATTATAACATTAGCTGTTAGGTTACACGTAGTTTGTTGGGAAATATAAGGCTTATAAAACGAAATTTATGTTGAGCCATGATCAAAACATGAAAGACGTTTTGAAGTTATACATTCTCTCATTTTGTGTGAATCAGTACAGGTAATGGGATACTGGCCAAAAACATATTGCTGATGATACAACCATTGACCACTGTACATTAACCAACTAGCTGATGATACAACCACTGACCACTGTACATTAACCAACTAGCTGATGATACAACCAATGACCACTGTACATTAACCAACTAGCTGATGATACAACCATTGACGACTGTACATTAACCAACTAGCTAATGATACAACCATTGACCACTGTGCATTAACCAACTAGCTGATGATACAACCATTGACCACTGTACATTAACCAACTAGCTGATGATACATCCAATGACCATTGTTCATTAACCAACTAGCTGATGATACAACCATTGACCACTGTACATTAACCAACTAGCTGGTGATACAACCATTGACCACTGTACATTAACCAACTAGCATTGCTGTTAATTTGCACGATGTCTTGACATGTCATTAAGATTACATTTACATTTAAACATTGACTTTGAAGTCATAAATTTGGTAGTCACTGTTGAAATTTTGTCCGTTCATCTATCCCGTCAGGGCCAATGTATTTTAGGCAACTTGAGCAGACCCTGTTGCCCTTAACGTGATATTGGACAGGAAATATAACTTTGGGATAGGATTGGATTGGATTTGATGGCATTTTGCCGATAGTGCGCAGCGACATTTCTGTCATTATAGCACAGGGGCACTTCTGAGGTGCCCAGGGACTGAACTTGGCCGGTCCATTATACTGACACCGACGAGTCAGGCGTAATGCTGCCCCCTTAGCCCCGAGCGTTAGGAGGGAAGCCACTACTACCAACTTTAAAGTCTTTGGTTTGACCCGGCCGGGGTTCGAACCCACGACCTCCAGATCCGCAAGCCGACACTCTACCAACTTCGGGATACTGTCTGATTTAGATATAAAGCATAAACAGGCACATCTTCGTTCTACTTTTTTGTTCTTTTAGCATTGCCTTACAATGGGGCAGTTTTGTTTCGTTTGGTTTGATTCTTGTGTTGTCATAACTTGTTGTTTTCGTCTAAAATTATTTTAATGCTTTACATCATTTAAAAGAAATTGCTATCTTTGTCTTAAATGGTTATAACATTGTTACCATTTTTATCTAACCAAAACTGATCCCTCTTAAGGGACTGTTTAGGAGCCAAGGCATTTATCTCGTGTACATATTGTCAAAGGTTATATGCATTTATTATTTTGCTCTTTGGAAAAAAATGCATTATGTATATTGTTAATTTTGTTTGTCCCAAATGCAGTTGCTTACTGTTTGTTGTGTCACTTTGATGTGATGTCCTTTTCACTGTTTCTGTTTGAAATAACACATCAGGAAGTGCAAGGTTCGAGCTCTAAAATTTGGTTTAAGCACTCCAGTTGGTCTTACTGCATATTACCTATTCCAAGACTTTTACTGCAAGTTTTCTATAATTGTTTGCATATCTGGCTTACTTATAAATTTTATTTCACTTTATTGTATATAATATCAATATAGTCTTCTAGTTTGTTTCAACTGTATGTATCTTGATAGTGGCTTAGTGCTATTTTTATTTATCTCGGGTATTTGTGCCTTTGTCTAATGCTAGTTAAAATATAAAAAACATGCTTGAATTAATATTTTTGAGTTCAAAAAAGTATTTCCACTGATAAAGTATTTCGATAAATGCGACAATTTACTTCTTGTTATTTACTATTTACAGACAAAAATGCATTCAAATCTTATTGTCTAATACATAAGCATAATCATCCCCAGTTTAACTACCAAAACACCTACCTATTCCGCGACTCTTCATATACTTTTTTGTATAAACAATAGAAAATCATTTTAAACTATTATCATGACATTCAAGTAAAGGCCTATAACTAGCTTGTAAGTAGAATCTGCAGTTTACTTTAATTGCATATATGTGGACGCTTATATACTTTATTTAAAAATTGTCCGCATTTTCATCTAGACCTTGGTTTACGTTGTCCTACATTGATAAATAAAGGTCATTGTTTACAATCATGTTAATTTGAAATATTCAGTCCTTTTATAATAAAACGTATATAAAACATCATTAATGATAACAAGAAAGCTCTTTAAAAAACGATATGCGGCGTTGGTGATGCATAAACCTACACATTTTTATCGTGTTTATGTTTTTAATGAAAAATAAATTTAAAAACAGTTCTAAGAACACAACACCAAACTATTATACATTTTTACAACAGTCGTTCGCTCCATCTGCGCCTCATATTTCTGAAGTTCCTCTTGTAATAGACACTAAATTTACAAAGCAGATGGACTGTGCGGGAGTGAACGATCTGCTTTGAGGCGTATGACAGAGATAAAGTTCAAATGAATATAGTGTCAATTGACGTTTTATGCACTGTACACACTAATACTCTACGGAATTGATCTGGAATTGTTTAAGAGACTTAAATAACTGTATAAATAACTATATATCCCCGAGGACGTTTAATAGCATCACTACGGTATATGATGCTATTAAAAATTCTACCAATGCTGATCGCTTTGATATTCATTCGGGCTTACCTCGGGTCTGCATTTGTAGGTAGGTCAAAAGTGAGGTTAGACAGCCGGAAAAAAACACACAAAATGTTGACCAATGAAGGAATGAAAGCTTATTAAAACCAACAAGTGTATGACACGGTTCTGCATGTTTACCCACGTACTAACAACAGAATACTGAATAAAATGTTCTGAATACCGAATGATTTGCGAGCTTTCGCAGAATGATCACATCCGCTTGGTTCGAGTTAAACTCATCCTTTACATAGACATACTGTTCTATCTTCTACTTTGTTTAATGTCAAAATCGTTATATGAAGTCTTAGGAATGCTTTACGTTAAAATACACGACTTTGACATTTAGCCGATTGTTTAAAAAGAACTTCTTGGACGTAGATCTTAAATTTAACAATTTTATGAAGCTGTACAAATGTATGCACTGATCCGGTTAAAAAGTAATGGATTGAAGTAACATCTACATCTTAAAAACAACCACACTGATGTGATGTAGTGATGCAATTGCTACCTTGGTTGATATTTCAGTTATGTGAATACGTTAATATGCCTTTCAGTATTACTTGTCACTAACCTGTCATACAAAGCCATCTGAAATTAGTATTACACATTATGGTCGTTAAGATAGAGTCTTCCCGTAAATACACTGTTTGAAAGTAAGGTAATACGATTACGAAGACAACAACTGGGTGAATTAAAACATTTTTACACAGAAAGAGGTATGCCTAAACAATTCTGCCTAAAACTTTCTCCAATGCGACAAAATGTTCTAATTGTATTGGTGATGTAGAACAAAATGAAAACAGTAACAAAAAGCAACAACAAAAAACAACAACAACAACGACAACAACAACAAAACAAAAAACAAAAGCGAAGTTTTGAATGCATCGCTTGATTGCACAAGAATATAAATAATACAGACACTTAAGTATGGGAATTATTAACAATATTGACTAACAGTCTCCTTGTAAAGTGGGGTCTATCAATACCTGGTCATCTCTTCTCTAATGTCATTCTTTAAGTCCAGTTCATTGAATGTCGAGAATGAAACGGGGCTCTTAATTTGATATAAAATATTAATGATACTGAATTCCAACAGCTGTTAGCGTCGCACATTGTGACTAAACGGTAAGGCCATGTCGTTAAGCTTGCTTTTTTCCAAGGCAATGAATACCACAAAAGTGGCAGCACCTTCGTTGTGATTATGAGAATATACTATTTATGGCAACTCAAGACAAACGCATACAGAGTACTTGATGTTAAAGTGACGAAAACGCAGAGACGAGATTTTAAAGATGAAAAGAAAAACACTCATCGTACGTCCGCTTCATGTCCAAAACACAGTGAGATCTTCACATTGTTCTTCAATGCCAACTTCCCACCTTCGCTTATCGTGAAACAAGTCATTTAGTTCTCGATACATTATTTAAATTAATTACATGACATGATATATTTCTATCGTGATTACCATTTATGTGCTAAAATGAATTAAAATAATACAATAAGACAAGGACCTACAAGCCAATGAACATATATTAAGATTTAAAAAGGCACAGGATAAAGGTAATAACATGCCTGTCAATTGTAAAACAAAAACTGTGATAAGACATTTTATAAATAGAGCAAACCTAACAGTTGCCACCATGGAACCGTCAGTCGGCAAAAAAAGCAGACACGATTGCCAAAGCAGGCTTTAGAGAGCTCTAACCGCGCACGTCCCAATGGGTTCCTCAAATACAAGCAGCGAGGAGAAAACTGATCTATTTGAAACAAACCAGACCACCTGATGACGTATTATAAATCTTAAGTTATCACGTCATTAAAGAGAAAGTAGTTGCAGGCTTAATTTTTATAATTCTTTATAAATAAGTGATGTTTTATCGGTTTTTGGCTTACCCAAAACAAGAAAATGTCTAATGTTTCTAGAAACGTTGGTGTTTACTGGTGACATGTTCATGGATGTTTATGGGTGCTCTTTCCATGCAAATGGAAAATTTATAAACAGAACAGTTAAGATTTGCTTTCTGATAAGACTGCAACTGTACCTGTAAAATAGCTTTTCTTACGCTTCTTACAGTCTAGTCTGCCATTTAAGCAAAACAGAAGTAAATAAATATGTAAAGTAGATGCTACCTATGACCATTCTTAACTGTCCTAACAATGTTAAAAATAATTTCCCTGTTTGACAAATACAGTACAGAGAGATGGCTATTACAACGCCACCTGTTGCTATAACGGAAGAAACCCCATCGTACACAATAGAGTTTATTATGAAGTTACTGTGATGATCGTTAATAAAAAAAATCAGAATTTTAGTATTTTAGCATACATACAGGCAAATATTTCCGCCTATTTTTTATGATATTTTAGTGTTTTATATACATGTTCGTATATGAAATACTGAGATATAAAAGTTACAAGTGAAGGAGACTATCTATTGAAATTGCTCATTTCTCCCATGTGTCCTCAACGATACTGCAATTGCGACATTTTATTTGACATTTCAAGCAAGCTTTCATGCCGATGGACATATAAATGCAGCTTTATTAAAGACAGTTATTATAACGACATAACAATGCCACCTTATAATTATAATGACTTTTAGACTTGATAAATTATCATTTAATTATAGATAAATTAGATTTACTAGAAACATCCAAGGAACTGTATTCGTCATGAAAATATGTCTTTACGGGAAAAGAAAATTTTAAACCAATAACAACCACATTATTCAACTTATTCGCGAAGGTTTTAGGGACACTGTCTTTACATGTATCAACAGGAGAATCTTGTATTTGTCAATATAATAGTAAAACATTGACATTGTGTCGTAAAATTCGCCTAACTAAACCTTTCCCTTGTGTTACTCATGAAGTTTAACATTAATGCAAAGTTCGATGACAAATGACATGCGTTTAATGTCAAAGTCTTTTCTTTAGAATGATTAGTTATGTTAAAAGTAAAAAAGGGAGATTAATACGTAGTTTTCTTCCTTTTAAGCCTTAAAATTGATGTGGAAACATAAAGTTAACAATATATGTTCATCAAGTTTCTTAAAGACATTACGAAGCATCAACCCATATTTGGCTTTAATAAATTCATACGCGTAGGTCATTTACACTGTGTTATTTTCTCCTGAAGTGTACTAATTTTATACAGTATAGAATATAATGCAATAATTATATACCCTATGAATTTGAAGCATTTTGATTGGTCGAGAGCTTCACACGGAAGAGACCGAAAAAAGTGATGACTACTCCGGGAGTTAATATTGACATTTGCTATTCTCACGACGTGTTAATTTTTCATGCGCATTGTGACAAAAACATGGCGTCACGTAGCGAACAGGTGAGAACCAGAATGCTTCAAATTCAAAGGGTATATAATATTACAAGTTAATACTAATTTTGAGGTCGACATGTAGTTTTGCGGACCTATCGTCTGATATCAATCTCAGGCCGATATCACACTACCCAGGTCCGCAAAACTACATATCGACCTCACCATTACTGTTGATTTGTATCATATTTTAAGCCAGTCATTCAAGTATGCTTTAAGTCATGTTAGTATTTATACAAATGCTTCAGTAATCGTTTACATTCTTATGTCAGATTTTTGCGTGTTTTATAGCTACACAGTATATATATCTACATATTGTTGTAGCACACTTACAATTGACAACACCTTGAAGAAAAAGTCACAAAAGAAATCTCTTTTTACATTTTCACTTTTGCAGTACTCTGATGTTTTGCATGTTTTATGGCTACACATTATATATATATATATATATATATATATATATATATATATATATATATATATATATATATATATATATATATATATATAAATATATATATATATATATATATATATATATATATCTATATATATATATATATATATATATATATATATATATATATATATATATATACATATTATTGTAGCACACTTACAATTGACAATACCTTGAAAAAAAAGTCACAAACGAAATCTCCTTTTACATTTTCATTTTTGCAGTACGCTGATGTCAGTTAGTTTCCTACTGTCTCTCAATTTTACCGAAATCATGGAGTAAAACCAAATGGGAAAAGATGAAATATATGGCGCGTACACAGTGGACTGTTATAATGGTAGGTCATTTCACATGATAACATGTAAAAATTACATAGAATTACACGAGGCATTTTATATCGTTTATAAATTAGTTTTATTTCTGCGTACTTGATTTCTTTTTTCCTGTTTAACAGAAATATTTTTCCACTGAAAGCCAGCTGTACCTTATAAAACAAAATATTCATTTTTATGACAGGACTTTAAAGCAAGAAGTATCGTTTGTGGTCTTGAGTTTTTCTTAAGACTAATACATTTAAGGTAAATTGTACTTTTGGAAATAATTGCAAATAATAGTCGTTCCAGAAATGGTTTAATCATTGTAATAAATCAGTTACTTTAAGCAATGACAGTTAATTCAAAATGTAATTAGACTTCCTAATGTTCCAGCAAAACCTAGACCTAGTGGTAAATAGATTATACCGCAGCCTATATATTTGTAAGCAACTAACCACAAATGCTGTTTTTTATTTTATTTATTTTAAGGCACATGTCCGTGACATGTACGACATGTACTTAAACTTGTTTTCTGTGCCATTACACCTGGTAGTCATTACTTTTTCTCTTAATCGGTAGAGTGTCGGCTTCATGTACGAGAGGCCGCGGGTTCGATCCCGGGCCGCGACATACCAAAGTCGTTAAAATGATAGTGTTTTAGCTCCCTTGCTAGCGCTCGAGCAAATATGGATATTTCCATGACTGGTCAGCCCGATGTTAGGATAATGTGACTGAGTGTGGTAACATGCCATGTGTTCACAGCATGCTATACACAGTGAAGGCAGCACTATATCTGCTTCAAGTGGACACCGTCTCCAGATCAGTGAAATATTGTTGGTTGGACGATAAACCCAATAAACAAACAATCAATTTCACTGTCTCAGACAAAAGAAGCAACAATTCAAGACCAGTCTTTAACGATCAAGCCGAGTAGAGGATTTAGAGAGGGTATCAATGACTATTGACTTCGTGGATCGATCATAGTTCGAAACTTATCAACATCTTTATAAATGGCTGTGTAAGAACACGTACACCAGTTTTCAGGAAAATAAATATCGTTGTGTGATTATTTTTTTATTTATTTAAAACATAGGGCGTTTTCACCCATAGTTCTTAAATAAAGTACGAAATTACCATTTATATTCTAACGCATATGTTACTTTAATTTGTTTTCAGGAACTTCTTTTAATTATTTTTACTTTTATGCTTTTCGACAAACGACTGAGCGTTCCTATGTCTCAAATAAGTCATCGAGTTAAAAGCACTAGAATATCCAATTTGATTGTGTTAAGAAATAAAATTGGACAAAATGACATCGTGAATAAAGATGGAATTGCTCCTTATGATGTTGCAGTGTTGCCGCCACTGATGACTGCTTGTTACAAAGACAGATGGCGAAACATCAGGCAAGAAAAACATTTAGTAATTCAACTTTGTTACAGCATCATAATAGGTGGTACTTTCTGTTCTCATTTAACGGAAAAATTGTATGTTTGGGCGTTAAATAAAGCTGGCACTATTGCTTTAATCTCAGCCAAAATAATGCACGAAAAATAGATATGTGTTTTGGTGAAGACCTAATTAGGTCATCAGGAAAGATCTTTGCAATGTTATTCTTTTATCTTTCAAACTGTCTATATTGTTATTTAAGTATATGGATTTTACATTTACTTTTCTGATGCTACGATGAGAGCACTATATGCTTTATGTGTAACACCATACCCAGGAACAGAATTATGAGACTAGAGTGATTTTCACACATTATAAATATGACATTATATTGCTTGACAGTGAGTGTGTGTGTGTGTGTGTGTGTGTGTGTGTGTGTGTGGGAGACACCATCTTGAACTTTTGTCTATTTGTGTTGAGTCAGATATCATTTTTTGTCATTTATTTCAATAAACGTGCTTGTGCCCATGTCCAGGTCGAGTTCAAATTTTAAAACAATGGTGTTATTCTCATGTAAACATTTTATATATCTCATTTTTCAGAATTTATGTCAATATTTATTTAATGTGACTGCGTGTGTATAGTTATGGATATACCGACGTCTCATTCACACATTGTTGTCTTATGCATTTAACTCTACCATGTAAGGCCATCTTTATCCAAACGTGCGCCAATGAACACACCTAGCTATATCTCGACAATTTCTGTTGTACTTATCTTGTACGTTCCATAAACAACACTACAAAGTTTATTTGAACCTCCTCATGGTTCCTCGTAAATTACTATTATTGGCATGTAGGTGGAGTCTGTAGTAGACTCTTATTGCATGTTGCGGTTATAGAGTAACCGGGAAAACATATTTCTATCTATTTGAAGTAATTATTTTAATGCACAGACGAGACTGTGCACAATTTGTCGACATTTGTTTTACTGTCATTTCCGTCTCCGAAAAACTGAAATATTGCTGGTGGGATGATGAACCCAGCAAACAATTGTCTGCCTTACATTAGCATGTCTATTGCACATAGAGCATGGAGTTCTAACATTTGAAATATACTTTCGTATATAAAGTACGTTGGTCATGCCTTGTAAATAAGTCGAAAGTTTTTAATAGATTTTTGTATCCACTGATTTCATCCCCCTTTCGTCATAAAATTTTAAATAGATTTGTTGTAATGCTCTCCCTTAAATATGAATAATACAGTGTTTTTAACACAATCACATCAAGTCAGACAAGGCGTTTGTGCGTGGCCGTCTCAGACCTAAAAGTTTTAAATACTTGTATTTAAATAAGATGTGTCCTTACATTTTGTATCGTGATTACTATCTAAGTTCTATAGAATTGTTGATTGCATTAATCTCTATAAACTGGCAAATAACGGTCAGTTGTTTTTGGCTCTTTAAAGAAAATATTCCAATATTCTTCAAAGAACGCAGCTTTAATGTCTGCTGGTGAGAGGTCCAACGACGTTCTTCCAAGTATATTGCATTTCATACAAAATAGACCATTGTCGCCGCGCATGCGCACGGCGTCTAAATGTAATCGTTTTTAAGAAGTCATATGGATGGCGCCATAATCTTCTATAAGCAAATAAAGTGCGGCGCTTTCATGCATCGATTTTCGGTTTTTATTCAACTTTTGTGAATGTCAAAATTAAATTAGATTGTAGTTTAACATGTTGCTACATCACTATATGCCGCCTAAAATGGCTAATTTTTTTCCATATGTGTATGAACGATTAAAAAAATAAAATGCATTTGTGACGATGATGATGGTGTAGTATGTATAAGTCAAATGTTATGCTCTGTTCTGTTGTTTTGTCTATGGACATTTTCCCATGCATCGAAAGACAATTCGTACTACATATAGTATTAAGACAAGAAAGTTTGACGAAATTTTAAAATCCTTTTTAATAATAACAAGGTAAGACTGTTTCTTGGTCGGTTTGTTTTTGTGTAAAATTGTTTTTTCTTGTTGAACAGCACCTCGACGGTGACCTTTGATGTTTGGCATCAATGTTCTCTTGTATTGGCTTTTGTAAAGGTTATGAAACAATGTCACTACAAGAAGCAAAAATATTTATAAAAAATGATACGCGGCGTTGATTAGCTTTTAAATTGTGTTTTCACTCAGCCGGATAATTACGGAAATCTAAATTAATCAAAATTATTGATCAGTTATTTTGTAAAGGAAATAAGCATGTACGAAGCAAGACAATAGTAAATTTTATGGCAATGAAAATAGATAACATTGTTTAAATAAATTATTTGATTTTACGCAGTTTTAAATGACACAAAAACGTCTGTTCATGTATGTTAAGCTTATTGTTTTCAGACATCATTAAAATAGCTCATTGTCTCTGTAAAATACATATGCCTTATAAACACATCTGATTCAATAAAAATAAAACATGTTAGGTTTTCTACAAACAGTATGTCTTATTACTTAACGAAGCCAACTTCAAACTAAATACCGTTAAAATTTGCAACCTCAAATTTTCGGAGGTAAATGCAGCCAATCATGAGGATTTCCAAATGCTGCTATATTTCTATATTTTGGAAAACATGGCCTACAGTGATAACGTCAGACTTTCACGCATAGGTCAACGGCTCAGTGATATATTTCTTGTTAGAATAAGTATAATTGATAAAGATTTCTACCGATGCAGATCGCTTTGATATTCATCCGCATTTGCTTTGCTTCAGGATCTCTATGTAGTTCAAAACTGTGTCATTTTGGTCGAACTGTCACATCAGTTAGCGTCTTATGTCAATCAAGACAACCTACACACGTTTTGTTCACATGTATTGACATGTCAATTAGTAAACATTTCTTTCCTATAGGAGAATACGAAAGAGAATTACGACAGATATTAAGTTTTGAACCTCCTCTATACAACGGCACACACACAAGTTAATATGAAATGACAAAACCACTGACGGAAGTTAGACAATACATGTATAGCGGACATCAACAGTCCTCACGTTAATGATCAGTTGCAAAACGGCCAACTGTGCTAGCTTAAATCCGGTTTGCGAAACACTCCAAACTCGCAATCCTGAACATGTTTCTAGAAAAAAAATAATTTAAATAGAAATATCCTATAAAGAAAAGGAAAACATCTAAAATAGGCATCAACATCGGGAGATATTATATGAATTAAGTATACAATTTATACAAAACAACATTAAATTAAATGAAATATATACATACCTACATCATGTACAGTAGATAAAAATCTCGGCGACTAAACCGGTAAGTGAAACGTTCCTAAAGGGATGACGTGTCGTAAGAAAAAGTAAATGAAGTCATATGTTAAAAATGCAGTGAAACCATATGGATATCTTGATGCACAAGTTTTTAACACGAAGCAATTATCAAACAAGAAAAACTGTATTAATTTTTATGGCATATTTATATTAGAAATAAAATAAAACAAAAATGAAAATGTTTCTATTCTGCAAGTGTAATTAATCTAACTGGAATAAGCAGGCCTTCATAATTTGGTAAAGTACAGAAGTTGAGGGATATTTTATTTTCAGACAATTAGAACATCCACAAGGGTCAGCGTCATTAGTGTTATTGCGTGTCAATAAAAACTCAAAAGCTATGAAATATGTCAGTCAACATTGTCATTTGTGAGTCTTACCCTGAAAATAACTGTTCACCAGAAGTCTCATTTATCCTGTCCACATTCCTATCCAGCTATCATGTATAGTGACAACGTGTCATGCCATTTTCAACTCACGATATTTAGATTAGGATATTTCTTTGACATTTTAACATCAAGTTTCATCACGTTCGTTCAAGTTACATCAACACAGACAGATCATATTTTAAACTATTACGACATTTTCTGTCACTAGGAAAGGGTAAAAAGTCATGGTACGTCAACATGTATCAAACAAGTTGCATGTTAAGTTCCAAGAAGTTTCTTGAGTTTAAGAATGTATTCATATTTCAAGAAATACTTGAATACATGTCTAAATAGTATTCTTAATTCGTTGAACAGAACATGTTTTGGTAAAAAGCGAAATTATTCTTCAAAGGTATTTCAGAAATAGGTGTTAATTTTTCTTAGCGTTAAGAAGAGTTCCATAATTATCATAGATGGATCCATTGGGGGCGGGGTGGATGGGGGTTGCTTCCCCACAAACAACTAACCAGGTAAGAGAGTAGATATGTAAAAACAAATACCATGTAAGCTGAAAAAAACTAAACTTAAAGATAATGTTGTCTGTTGATTGCTTAGTGCGTATATATATATATTTGGATTTTCTATCTTTGCTAATCACAAATTATTTGCTTGATAAATCAAATGAAACGCATTTTCTACACTTTTTACGTAATTTGATAATAAGTTTTCTATGACTCTTGTAAAATACTTGCTTAAAAGCATAATGTTGATATCGTTCTTGATGTTTTCTATTCGAAAATCGATCGAGCAGTTTACGGAATATCTGCCCTGGATGGTCATTTCCAATGGATCCTTATTTATATGTATTTTGTTGGGATTTAGACTATGCAGGCTGGAAGTCCCTTGTTGACACGTTGTTTTGACAGTCTTTGGCTCCCAGTCCCTAAATTAATGAAGAAATTCATCTCGCTTAGGTTGATTTCTACACCCCCATACCCCCCCCCCTTGTTGACACGTTTGTTTTGTCAGTCTTTGGCTCCCAGTCTCTCTAACAATGAAGAAATTCGTCTCATTTAGGATAAAAAGTCCGGTGCATAGATTCAATGCATTCAATGAATTCAGTGAATATTGTTTGGCTGCTAGTTCCCAGGAAAGATACAAAAAATAATTTCACATTTAATTGGAAAGCATGTATTTTAAAAACAACAACGTAGAAGCCTTTCTGTATAGATTTTTAAATACAAAAATGGGCACAGCTTACGTCATGGTTATCAGATAGCATAAGCCAGTATATGTTTATGTATGTTGTCTCTTTAAAAGAAATCACTGATTTGGACCGAATAGAATCAATTAAAAGGATGCGACTCAATAATAAACGCAATCGCTTAGTTTCTTACCTGTTTGTCTGCATGCTGTTCGTCTTAATAACACTGGTTTTCAATGATATGTTACTTTCGTATATCAAGAACAGGTGACAACTAACACCTATTTATTTAGGGAGTTAGAATTAATTTACATACGATATAGCACAAATTATTAGGATATGTCAATATACCTATGATGGTGCAAGAGTAAGGTCTGTTCAATGTACTATGTTTGTCATTTTGAGGGTCAGTGAATGAAAAACCACCAATAAGTGTAACAAATCAGTTGTCCTTATGCCATCAGATATAGATATTAAAATAAACTGTTAAGACTACTGTCCAGGGGCGTCCATGTCGCCCGTGGTGTAGTGGTAGAGTCGCCGATTTGCAACTCCTCTGACTGCTTAGCCTCCCACAGCGGGTCCCGTTCGGGACGCGCGAAATTAATGTGGGAAGGTCTTCCAGCTGACTTGTGGTGTGCCAGTGGTTCTACCAAAACCCTTGTCCGGGGTCTGCCTCCACCAAAATAGCTTAACATCGCTATAATTGTCATAAATGGTCGATGTGATATATCTAAAAAACAAAAACAAGCCAAAAACGAACACTGCACTAATATTTTGCCACGGCATATTTAAACATTTATTTTTACAACCCCACCCCACAAAGCTTCGTTTACTTGCTTTATTCTATTTCTGGTGACATATAAAAATTGTCAACACGAGGGTTCTTTACTACCAACTGGCAGGCAGTGCAACACGTCTATAAAAAGATCTTGTTTATTATATTCAGTTTCTTAAAAGAAAACTTCCCCTCTTGTACATTTAACAAGCATGTGTACATCTTTGCCGAAGTGCTATTTGAAATTGTTATATATACCGTAATACCTTTGGACCTTTAAATATGTTCTGTTTAAGTTAAAACTTAGTCAAATGCTAGCTTAAACAGGGTTACATATGGAGCATGTGTCAATATGGAAGGCAATATTCAAAACAAGGTACAATACGTATTTTGATGTAACGTAAACATTGTTTACTTTGATATGTTCACGATAATCTCAATTTTAAATCAACAAAGTCCGACGCTCTTCTTTGTCAGACGTTGATCTGCAGTCTTGCCACATAACTACAAAGCGAAATAATATGTCACAGCTAGGCAAACAGCAGTATAAGGTAATGTTCTAACCGTAGTAAAATTTACATATCACCTCCGATATTAATTAACTGTTTTATATTTACAGATACAACATGTACACATGAACGTTGCTTTTACAGAACATCCAAACCTCATTCAGGCTGAATGCTTTTTGTCAATCAAAACCATTGAAAGATTACAGCTGGACATTTTTATTACATCACATGGAACAAGTTGGAATATATTTCCGACATACAACGTATTATTGGTAAGAGAGGTCCCCAGACTTATATCTTCTTAGAACTACTTCAGACTGCAGGTAAGCTGAAAGACCTCTCCAACAAACCTACGCCGTGAGGACATTGGGAGTTAAACAATGTAGGTACAATCATTAATGAATGTTCTGCAGGTTAATTGTTACATGTATAGCAAGTAAACTGGGCACTTTTGTATTTCTTTCTAACAGCCAAAGTTCTTAACAATCAATGCGCCGCAGGCACTGTAGTGTTCATTTCTTGAAACTTGAGTTTAAATGGTTAGTCAGTAGTCATCATTTTTACAACGTTATCGTCAGATTAACTGCAATTTTCTGAGGCATACCTTTTGTTGCTTGTTATTGCTAAATCTTGTGATAAGCTTCTCATAACAAACGATACACGACGGAATAATTCAGACAAATGTTCAAATAAATATAATAATAATAATAGTAATAATAATAATAAAATAATAATAATAATAATAATAATAATAATAATAATAATAATGATGATGGGGATGATGTTGATGATTATGATGATTATGATGATGATGATTGTGATGATGGATGATGATTTTGATGATTGTGATTGTAATGGATGTCATGATGGATGATGATGATGACGATGATGATGATGATAATAATAACAATAACAACAACAACAACAACAACAACAACAACTACAATAATAATAATAATAATAATGATACTAATAATGATAATAATAATAATAATCATAAAATTACTAATACTATTAATAGTTAGAAAGCACGCTCACAATGTCAAATAAACTGTATGAAATGTAAATTATGTGAATTTTATGCTTTCTCCATATGTTGCTATGGAAGATTTAAACTACACGAAAAGTTTAATTCAAAAGCAGTGTAGGAATGTGCACACATTGTATAGATTTAATATGTTACTGTGAAAATATTCTAATAATGAAGTGGTTCAGAAGGATGGGAATAAAACTTTGCAAAATTACAAAGAAAACTGATATAATAATTATTTGCAATATAACATAACAAATAGACATGTTTCAGAGAAAGATTGGCTTTAGTAATAAGAAAGAGGTGTTTAAAAGTAGATTTGCTATCACAAAATCATAATACAAAATCAGGAATGCAATAAAAAAATCTGAAACTTAAAGTATTAAATGTGTTACATAAGCCGTAGGTTAACAACGGCGTACAAAGAATGCTCATGGGCTCATCATATTAAAAAGACTTAAATAATAAATAATATCAATCTAAAAAAAGGTATTAAGCACATACATGAAGTCATATAAAACAAACACTGTATATATGTCTTTTCATATACAGCAACTTCTTAAATACATGAGGTGTTTACTTTGACCAGGAAAATGTTGCTGTTTTGCTGTTTTTGTTGTTGTTGTGTTGTTGTTGTTTTTTAAGTTAATTGATCTGCAGATTGAAAATTAATTTCGATAACATATCTTCCGAAAAAATATGTGTCATCATTTCTCTTCCATTCATTACAACACTGTCTTCACTGGTTGGAAGCTCTTCTTTCCCTAAGAACAAACTCAGTAGGGTAACCCGGGGTATGGTGTCCATGAAAAGATGTGTTGTTGCTAAAAAGAAATAGGTGGTAATGTTCTTAGAGATACCCCTTTTTCTGGAGATGGCCTGTAATGCTTAGTAGTTTAATTCCTTTCAGAAGGCATAATTCCTTTATATATATATATATATATATATATATATATATATATATATATATATATATATATATATATATATATATATATATATATATATATATATATATATACATTTATTTACATATTGACCTACTACTGTTAACCTGAATACTCATGAAAAGTGTTCAGATAATGTTAAGTTTTAACAGCAAAATGTTCACTACAGTTAACTGAAACAAATGGTTTATATAATATGAATGTCAGTTAAGTATTTATTTAAGATATAATATAATTAAAGTCATCTGGTATATAAAAAATAAAAATGAAACAGTAAAGTTTTATTATTTATATAATACTGAATAGTTTACCTTGTATTTATAATTATGCTTGAAATTGTAATGCAGTTAGTCTTGAAGATAAGATTATGGTCTTAAAATTCATTGATACATTTTGAAAGGATTTAATTAATTCTGATTTTATTAGAGTAATATTTATCATACAGATATATCAATTACAATAGATCATACTTTGCAGCTCCCTGTACTAAATCTTGGGATCTTCCAGAATTTCCTGAAATAGTTTCACCTTTAAATGTCTTAGTGCAGACCTCTAGAAATAGTAGAATATATCTGACAATATCAAAAGAAATATACAGAACAGAACTTTATTAAGACAAATCAAATGTACATGTACAAAAAGAATATAAAGCTATACAAACAGTTTTGAATAAACAGCGAGATAGTGGCAATGACTGGACTGAGCGTAAACAAATACTTAAGCTTTTCCCATGTTGGAACATAGGGCCAGATTGCGTACTCTTATTGAATGATTTACTTGTAATTATTGAGTGATACGGGATTCAGACATGAGTAAGACAGCATGGAACCAGCCCTATTACTATCATCCTGTAATCTAGACTGTGCGACGTTATTTAATTATAGGCGTGCAGAAAAAAGACGCACATATGTTTACATATGTGGGAAATAAGTATGATTCGAAATATTCAAAACTAAATCAAATAAGTTTTAAAGAATAAAATGGACGTAGTGAATTGTATGCCTTTAGTTGTCATGTAAAAATTTAAAAATAGCATCATTGTCATCCTACTTTTACATGCTTTGGAAAAGAACAAAAATCGAAACCGCAAGGTGTGGAATCGCCTATGTAAGTTAAACTTTCTTCGTGTATATAATTGGAGATATTCACAATATTTTGTATTTGTGAAAGTCAAAATTTACGATTGTGTTTTACATAAAATCAATACATTCGTATACATGTTACAAAACAACAAAGTAACATGTTTACAAATTTGCATAACTACAGAAGCATTCGTATCCAGGATTTATAAACTGTCTTTTAAAGTCATACACCAAAATTGTGTGCAATGTACCAATTATTACCATGGTTATCCTGTCATTTATACAGACTACATTATGTAATACTGTCACTAATACTGAATGGTTTCTGCCAAACAGTGGCTAACATTATTAAAATTGGTTTTCTTTCACAATTTAAAAGCTCAAACAAAATTAACAAAGCTTGGTCTTTGTGTTATATTTCGTGACATGTATGTATCACTTAAATTGTTGTAAGTTGGACAAATCAACTACAATGTCATTTATAGTGCAATATCTGTATTTTCTTAAATTTCTGTTTATATGTTGATGTCTGCCAATTTCTAAGTATAATCTATGAGATTCTTATTTTGGATCATAATCTAGTTTATATTCTTTACAGAGAAACAATGGTGTACATGATTTTGTGATGTAAATATCTCTAGAGAGAATCCTGAAACGCTTACAGAAAACCTTAAACATTTGTATCTACTGAATCAGGGAATAACCAGACATAAAACCCAAAGCTTTGCAGCACGTTGTTTTTTTATCCTAGATGACCATTTAACAATATTTCCAAGTGGCTTAAGTTCTCGTCTTTTTCACAATTCTGTTGCTACAGCTATTTTCACATATTTTCAACCAAAATTTAACCATTCTAATATATGGTAAAATATACAAGGTGTATCTAAACCAAGTCTGCATGCAAAGCCTTTTAATGATTTGACATTTATAAACCATTTACAAAACTTTCCTTGTATTCCTGACAATCAGAATTACCATATTTCCCCATATTTCAAAGCCACAATTATTGTTAAGTATTGAAAACACATATGAATCAAACGAATTAAACAATATATCTAATAATGCATGTTTTATCTGTGGTAATGGAAAATAGTGAGCTCTTGACCCATTAGCGTTATCCTTCTGTTGGTAGACCTTCAAGTATGATGCAGCTGCTTGACCAGCCAGTATACAGATCTCATAAGTGCATGCTGCAAAATTTTATTACTGTCAATCTGCAGCCACGGGTATTTGGTAATCCAATCCTTTCAGAAAACCCGTTAAACACCTGCTTCGTAGTTTGATTTGATTGATGGTTCACATTAGGAAGACATCGGTGTGTCTGTTTTACTACAATCCTCACAATTGCTGAATTCCTACCAGTTTTCGTGCTCGAACATGAAGTAAAATGTTATTCGTCGTTGCTTTTCCTATGATTTTACCTACTCCAGACGACATGTTTTTCTTTGTTTACATGATTAGTGAAGATGCCATGTCATGGTATTACACACGCTTTTACACACGATTTTACGCAATGTTTACTGACGTGATTTGCCAACGTGATTTCTAGTAACAATCAATTATTTAACGTGATTTCTAGAAAAATCTACTTGTTAAATCGTGATTTCTAGTGACACTCGATTGACTGTCGGGATTTCTAGTAACAATCAATTGGCCAACGTGATTTCTAGTAACAATCAATTGGCCAACGTGATTTCTAGTAACAATCGATTGGCCAACGTGATTTCTAGTAACAATCGATTGGCCAACGTGATTTCTAGTTACAATCGATTGGCCAACGTGATGCCTAGTTACAATCGACTGACTAACGTGATTTCTAGTAACAATCGAATTGTTAACGTGATTTCTAGTAAAAATCAATTGACAAACGTGATTTCCAGTAACAATCGACTTGTTAAATCGTGATCTACATAAAATTAATTTGACGAAATTGATTTACTTAAACATTCGATTGGTGAACGTAATTTATATTAACTTGTACAAGTAATTTACATAAAATCGATTCGTTAAAGGTATTGAACTAACGCCGATTGGAATTCCCCTTAAAATCCACAAGGGATTAAGGGGATGTATATAATAATAGACAACCATCATCAGCTGGAAGCCATGCAGAGTTGAGTACTTCTTCCCTTTTGATTCCAGAACACTCTAGTATTGTGGGTCTACAGTGATTCTCCTGTCCGTGTAAGCGACCAATATCCTAAAATAATTCAGGACCGACGTAAGCGTCTGATCCCGGCCATGATAAAAGCTAGACAATGCGGCAAGCGTGCATCGATGTCCTATGACAAATTGTTCATAGAAGGCACTGTGTACACAGTACACAATGTGGCACAGTCGGGTTTCGACCATGTCAACAGCTAGGATGTGTCACCTAGACAGTTAACGTTTCTTGTCTGGAATGTACAAGGCATTAAATCAAAGCTTCAAGATGCTGACTTTCTCACGTTGATCGCCGAATATGACATCTTAATTTTTACTGAAACGTGGGCTAGCAAAAATTCCAAGTTTGAAATAAAGGGTTACCATTCTATTGACTGTCCACGCCCGCGAACTAACTCTAAAGCAAAACGGTGTAGCGGGGGCGTTGCTATATATTTTAAATCCGAATTAAGCCAGTATGTAGAAGTATTGAAAACTGATATCAGGGGAATTATTTGGTTCAAGATTAACAGATTATGCTTAAATGAACCTAGTGACATCATAATTTGCTTATGTTACATTCCCCCTGAAGACTCCTCTATGTATAATGATAGAAATTCTAAATTGTTTCAATTTGACTTCTTTGATGCACTTAGTGAAGATGTAAGGCAATATAGTCAACGCGGGGTTGTGTACTTAACAGGCGACTTAAACGCGAGAACCGGCGAGTTGCACGATTTTGTTTTCAATTCGGACCTCAGCCGTTTTGTTGGAACCCCAGCCAGCGAGAGAACATGTTTCAGTTTACCTGCTCGTGTTAATCATGATAAGCACGTGAACACTTTTGGCAATAAACTGTTAACCCTTTGTAAAGAGTGTGGCATAGTTATTGTCAACGAGCGATTGGAAAAGGGTGCATGTACTTTCCATTCATTGTTTAAAGGTAAACCTGTCTGTAGCACGGTTGACTATCTTTTAACAAGCCACGAAAACTATACAAATATTGCTAGCATGAGTGTGTTAGAGCCAAATGAGTTTTCGGATCATTGCCCGATTATGTTTTCACTTTTGTGTAATACATATTACCAGAAAAATATAAACGGAGGTATTTCTAATTTAGATGATCAAAATATATTTTGGGATCCTAATAAGCGTCTTCATTTTATGAATGAACTTACAAAATATAAAAATGATTTTGATGAGGTTACATCACAGCTAATATCGGGGAATTTGTCAATAAATAATTGTCTAGAAAAAATTACTAGCGTTATTCAGCAGGTATCAAAGCGATGCTTTGGAATAAAACAAAACAAATTTAACCGAACGCAACGTAATATAAATATTAAGCAGTCGCCATGGTTCAATAGAGAGTGCAAAGAAAGTAAGGCTTCATTTCTTCAGGCCAAACGAAGTTTTCGCAGTAATCCTACTGATGATAATAAGGCTGAATTCTTGAAACAGAGATCGGCTTATAACAAAATAAAGAGACAAGCAAAATACTCATATTCATTAAAGGAACAACGCAAATTAAGCGATTTAAGTCAAACATCACCTAGATCCTTTTGGCAGTTTATAAGAAAATATACTAGGAATAATACACAGTCCAATAGTATAAGCGCGGAAGATTTTGCAGAGTATTTTAGCAATGTTACAAACCCTGACATAGCCAGTTTCAATACCTACGTCGATAATGTTGTTGTCGATGATGATGATGATGATAATGATAATGATAATGATAATGATAATAATAATAATAATAATATTATTAATAATAATAATAATTATAATTATAATAATTATAATAATGGTTATGATAATAACCATAACGAAGATGGATATAATAACGGTGAAGGTAATTTAGGCAATTATGATCTAGATAAAGTATTTACAGAATTAGAAATCTACAAAACTATTATGTCTATGAAACGAAACAAAAGCGCAGACCTAGACCACATTGCTGCTGATTTCTTTATAGACGCTGCTGAATTTGTCAGTCCATACTTGTGTTTGATTTTTAATCGTATTTTTGAATCGGGCGTGTATCCTGAAAACTGGTCCAAGGGGGTTATTGTTCCTATATTTAAAAAAGGTGACAACAATTTGGCTTCAAATTATCGAGGAATAACTATTGTAAATACGATTTCAAAAATATTCTCTCTATGTTTGCGAAATAGGTTAAACACGTGGTGTGAGATAGAATATAAGTTTACTGATGTCCAGTTTGGCTTCAGAGACAAGCGTTCAACTATGGATGCGATTTTTATTTTACACACCATAATTCAAAAAGTTTTAGCGGCAAAATGTAAGCTGTGGTGTGCTTTTGTAGACTACGAGAGGGCGTTTGACACTGTAAATAGACACTTCATGTTTTTAAAATTGCTGCACTTAGGCCTTAGCCCAAAGCTTCTACAAATTATAAAAGCTATGTACAACAAAGTTCAGTCTTGTGTAAAATTGTCTAAAACTATGGGTATGTCTGAATTTTTTGATGTAACACTTGGTTTGAAGCAAGGAGAACCTCTCTCGCCCATATTATTTTTGCTTTTTATCAATGATATTGTTACTATTATACATTTAGATACTATGACATCTGACGACCTGAGACTCTTAAACTACTATCTGATACTATTTGCAGACGACATCGTAATATTTACTACAGACTTTAATAGCCTTCAGAAACAATTAGATTGTATTTACGAATTTTCTTTTAAATGGGGACTTAAAATAAATGTTAATAAAACAAAAATATGTGTTTTTGAAAAAGCAAAAAGTAAAAAACAGCATGATTTTAAAATAAATAACCAACGTATTGAGTATGTAGAAGAATTTATTTACCTTGGTGTTAAATTTACCTACAATGGTAATCTCGCACATGCAGTCAAGTACTTGCATGAGAGTGCCTTAAGGGCGTATTACAATTTATTATCTGTCTGTGATAAAATTAGCGTTGATATTAAGACGAAGATTTATCTTTTTGATCGAATGATTGTACCTATTCTACTGTATGGATCAGAGGTATGGGGAGTCTACAACATTAAAGATGTTGATAAACTTCATTTAAAGTTTTGCAAATATATACTAGGGGTTAAGTCCCAGACATGTAATGCAGCAATTTTCGGTAAATTTGGTCGTATTCCATTGTCAATTATTTGTAAAGAAAGAGCTCTAAAGTATTGGGTGAAATTAATGTGTAATCAAAATTCCATTATGTTTAGCAACTATGTATATCAGTCTAATAGCATCAACTCTAAATGTTGGTCTAAAAGAATAAATTCAATTTTAGACCACTTAGGATGTACCTACATGAGAATAAATTTTAACGGTAATTTTAAAACATTTTTTACAATTAAACAGGTACTTTATGACCAGTATAAACAAGATTGGAGTTACCAAATTAATAACAGTCCTAAACTCTACTACTATTCCAAATTTAAAACAAATTTCGGCTTTGAAGAATATCTTACAAAAATACATTCTTTTAAACTTAGAAGTTGTTTAACTCGTTTCCGTTTGAGCTCGCATGATCTTAACATTGAAACAGGCAGATATAACAATATCCCAAGAGAAAACAGACTCTGCACAGTTTGTAATATGAACTCGATAGAAACGGAGTATCATTTTATTATGTGTTGCCCATCTTACTCGTGCATTAGAAATAAGTATTTCCCAGCACTTAGAAGTTTTCCTAATGTCCAAAAATTTATTGCAATCATGTCAAATCCAAAAATATGTATTACCTTATCGAATTACATCTTGGAGGCAAATGTTATCCGAAGTAAGGCCATAGGAGTTATATAACTGTCGGTCAATCAATATTTATGTATATTATTGGTAGAAACTGTTTTTACATTGTTCATGTTATATATCCACGTTTGTTAATTTTGTTCGCACATTGACTTTATGACGTCTTAGCCATATTTAATATTTATTGTAAATGGCCAAAGACATGTATATGTCGAGTTGCTAATAAACTTTGAAACTCTTGATGATCAAGCACTGCACGCTGGTAGCTAGACCCAGCTCTGGTGGCTTCTCAGCCAAATCCATCTGACAATTCTTTCTTTAGCAGTACTTATTGACTGAGTAACTTTTTCCTAGTTAATGAGTCGTATTGCCTTAGTTAGTTTCGATTAGTTAATGTGATTTACATGAAATGAACTGGTTAAAGTAATAAACAGTGACAATATTTTTCAAAGGTAATTTGCATAAAGCAATATGTTTTAGAGATATGCATCAACACTCGATTAGCTTTAGTGATGAACAATTGCTATGGGTAATTTGCAGTTGGATGGTTCACATTAAATCATCAAAAATATATAAATTAATTAAATAATTAAATAAACAATTAAATAAATAAATAAATAAACAAATAAATAAATAAATATATAATACATAAATAAAAAAATAAATAAATGAAGGGAAGAATGAATGAATGAATGAATAAATGGATAAATAAATAAATAAATAAACAAGTAGAGGAAACGTTAACAGTGTCAAAGCACAAAATTAAATCAATTAACACTTATATTGATGTTTCTTCAATAGCGTTGGACCAGTTACGCTCAAGGTGTGCACCAATTTCGACAAACGGACACATCGTCGTTCAAAATATTGTTCTTACCTTTTATTACATGTAAGCATTACACATAAATGTCAAAATTTGAAAAGGCGCAGGACAGATGTATTCATATAAATTCAGACGTAAGACTGAGAACAAATATGAGATGTTTGATTAAACAAAAAAAGAGCACACCCAACCGAGTTAACCGCATAGGAACGGTAAGTTGGCAAAAGAGGCGACTGTGGTGCTTAAATCGGCTTTACAGAGCTCTAACCTCAATGCATTGGAATTTGGAAAGCAGGCAAGTCTTCGGCTGCGAATTAAAACCTCTTCTAATATCTAGATTATACATCAGGGCAACAGTGATATCGGAGTCAATAGCATCCAATAAAACATTTTAGTAACAATTCATTATTTTTTTTCTATACGATTTAATACTTAAGTTAGGTCTAAAATAAATGCTCATACATGCTACCGGCTTCGACCAAAATAAACTGAGTTTGAAATTAACTACTACCTATAACATTCTTGTGATCTGAATCTTAATTCGAGTGCGCCATTCTTTTTGTTTGTTCGTGGTTTCAAAAGTTAATTTCATTTACAATCAACAATTTTGTGTAGTTTTTTTAACAGTAATAATACTTTTCTCTTCTGAAATACTATGTGGATATAATTTTTTCAATGACATCACTACTTTCGTCATATCTTGTCATAGAAAACGTGAATGCTTGGACATTCTTTTTATTCAAATAGAGTGGTTTTCTTGCAATTGCTTGCATTTCCGAAACCCGTCAGGAAGTGCGAGGTTAGAGCTCTGTAAAACCCGTTTAAGCACTCCTGTCGGTCCATATTGCCGGCTGTCCGTTCCAAGGCGGTAACTGTCGGGTTTGCACTTTTTGTTAAATGATTCATCACATTATTTCTCTTTCTTTTACATTTGGCTTGCATGTGAATACCTTCGTCCTGTACCTTTTTAAATGTTAATATATGTTGCAATGCTCGTATGACTTTGTCATATATTCTTAATCTTCGAATGCATGCGGAATCTTTAGACTGAGATGCTAAGATGATACGAATGACTTCTGTCATTACATAACCTGGTTCAGAGCCACAGAGTATAGTGAGACCACGCGCGGGATATAGCAAATATTTCGGCACGCGTTTTGGCCCTTTTCCGTAGATACCGAGAGATATTCTTGTGCCGTAATATTCATACACAACATTGTTCATTCAGAAATCTGCATTTCATGTATATCTGAATTACACAATATGATACCTCTAGTTTAAACAAATGACAATATCAATTTTAACATTTGAAACATAATTATTCTGTACATGCACTACTTCTACCCAGGCATGAGTAGTCAATGTCCTACAACGTCAAGCCGTCTAAAATATAGTTTTCTCAAAACTCTGGAACACCGCTCAAAAACAACACGCGTTCGAATTTCGTTCCTCAAGCCTATTAACGACTTTCCTTTTCGGCGGCAGAACTTACTGTGATCTGAAAGGCACGTAACCTATGACGTGGAGATTGAGTTAGTACGATTCATTTCCTCGTACACAAAGATAAACAACGCTCTATAAAGAAAGTATCAATTTTTAAATAAAAAGGATAGATTTCATAAAATCTAAAAAATGAAAGTTATCTTTAACTTAAAAATAAAATGATGTTATTATTAGTATTATTACATAGTTTATTTAATTAACATTAAAATAAATATTTATAAATAATTTGACTGTATTTATCTGATCTTATTATTATAACCTATGACGTGGAGATTGAGTCAGTACGATTATACAAGCGATTAAAATTAATTTCCTCGTACAAAAAAGATAAATCTTATAAAGAAAGTAATAATTTGACTGTATTTATCTTATCTAGTTATAGGATGTAAATATTACATCAAAAAAGTAGAAGGCAATTAAAAAATGCCATGTGTATACATTCCAAAGTTGCCTTCAAATGATGCGGAAATAAAAAGACAGCAATAATAAACAATAATAACATAATAATTGTTTGAAGTGCTTCTGGAAACAATGAGATTGTTGCTTTAGATGAAAAATGTCGCTATAATTATCTCATATTATACTATGACCATTAGTGAACGAACACAATATGTAGTCGTTAAGTAGGTTATAGTCTTCTATACAATTTATTATTTTATTTAATCAGCTTGTTAGCAGAAATATTGCCAATGAACGAAAAAAAACCCTGTTTAAGTAGGCAACTCTACATTCAGACAGATTTAAAATAAAAATCAATATGGTCAAATAAAGAAATGCACTGACTGTATTGTGGGTTAAACATGCATAAACCAGAATCTCCGCTGCGGAATAATACATCACATGACTTTGACTTTCTCACATAGGGCGTTTGATTAAGCGCGACCTCAAATCCTATTTAAATACAATGGTAACATCTGCGTAGTTGTATACATTTAAACATGAACATATGTAAGGGAGTGTACCTTGTGTACAGAGTCCTGCTGGTGTCGTGTATGAAATTCTATTAAAGGTCGCGGGAGAACAGTGGTATTATATTGCTTGTTTAATCTTAATTTAAACTAGTAATTATTTTTTCTTTGAATTTAATATATAATGGATTTCCAACAAGTATTCTTCGCTAGCAGCTGCAAACTTAGTAGAAAGAAATTAATAAACTTTAGTGAACATACGTAATCAAAAATAATAACAAAAACTTTTAAAATTCTATAAATCGCGACAATTACATTAAAGTGCTTTTATAAAGGCGTCATTTTTAATAAAATTATGAGGCCTGTATTTATATAATACATTTAGCAGGGGCGAAAGTGTTTGTGGGTACGAATTGCCGACAAATTTACATTGGTTGTATTAACTTTCGTCACTACTTATTGTATGGGGATTTTGCAATTGCACCTTCTTACACGGTTGGTTCATTACATTTACTCCTGTCATAGGTCCAGTCGTCCTTCGACTACTTGATTCGATATTACATTAGCAAATAAAAAAGCGTTTCCATTAAATAGTTATATTGCTGAAAATATGGTGTATGTCTTTAATACTCAGTGTTATTGCTTAAGTCGGGGATCTATGCACTTTGTGTAAAAATACAGAATCGGACCTGGTAGCGCATTCGTTAGAGGTCGGTTCCAGGTACGGAAGTCCCCGGGTTCGAACAAACCGACAAACAAAAAACCCAGACAACAATTTCTATTGTAATTGCTAGTAAATAGTATTACCTATTACCAATTACTTATTAGGACAAAGTAATTTTACTTAATAATAGTATAAAGTTTAATGACCCAGAGAATCCTTTGATTAATTAAATTCTGACTGTATAATAAACAAAAACATGCAAAACATAACATGATTATTTATCTTTATTTGCGTCAAGTGTCTAGACAATCACTGTAGTTAACATGTTGCAGGAATATGTGTCAGAGTACCTCATAGAAACTCCAAGTACACTTGACGACACAACTGGTACCATGCATAGCATCGCAGCACATCCATTATAATGCGTCCTAGATGGTACCAAGCATAGCATCGCAGCACATCAAATAAAATGCGTCCTAGATGGTACCAAGCATAGCATCCCAGCACATTCATTATGACGCGTTCTGGATGGTACCAAGCATAGCATCGCAGCACATCCATTATAACGTGTCCTAGATGGTACCAAGCATAGCATCGCAGCACATCCATTATAATGCGTCCTAGATGGTACCAAGCATAGCATCGCAGCACATCCATTATAATGTGTCCTAGATGTACCAAGCATAGCATTGCAGCACATCCATTATAATGCATCCTAGATGGTACCAAGCATAGCATCGCAGCACATCCATTATAATGTGTCCTAGATGTACCAAGCATAGCATTGCAGCACATCCATTATAATGCGTCCTAGATGGTACCAAGCATAGCATCGCAGCACATCCATTATACTGCGTCCTAGATGGTACCAAGCATAGCAACGCAGCACATCCATTATAATGCGTCCTAGATGGTACCAAGCATAGCATCGCAGCACATCCATTATAACCTGTCCTAGATGGTACCAAGCATAGCATCGCAGCACATCCATTATAAAGCGTCCTTGATGGTACCAAGCATAGCATCGGAGCACATCCATTATAAAGCGACCTAGACTAGATACCATGATATACTCCTATACTTCCTTAGCTGATTATTTGGTTGGGTGTGTCTCTGATTGGTTACTCTAATAACATTCAAATCTTGCTCAGATGGCGAGGAAAGTAGTCAGTTTTCGCCATAAAACACGACTGTAGTAGTGTCTGCTTACAGAATGATATCTTAATTAATTGATTATAGCTTGCATCTGATTGGGTGTTTTACTACTACGATTAAGTGTAGAACTTTCAGCGACAGAAGTTTCAGTACAATCGGTCCGAAACTCTGGAATGATCTTCCATTAAATATCAGACAATGCTCATCAGTTGATAGTTTCAAGAAACACTTGAAGACTCATTTCTTCAGAGACTATTTTAATCTTTTCTAGTCAAAGTCAGTAAAGTGTAGAAACACTAAGCAGTGAACTAAGAGACACTGTTTTTCTGCGCATTAATTCTGTGATGAATATCTGATTTTACAATTTCTTTATTATCCAAGTAACATTTTCATGTCTTTAATGATGTCCTTTAATAATATAGCCATATGTTTAATTATTTTAAATAACATTACTTTCTTTTACTTTTGATAACATGTTTTAGATTTAGAATTAATTGTTTTATCATTCTTAAACTGCATTTTTTTAATGTTCTGATATAATATTGTACAACGCCATTGAATATGTATTATATGTAGAAATAGACGTTTTAGCAAATAAAACAGTTTCAGTTTCAGATTGGTTATGTGTTATCCTGTAGCCCACAACCTGATATAACCGATATGACAGACAGAGATCAAAATAGATCATCGATATCTAATCTTATCCCTTTTCAAAGACCGCGCAAGACAAGCATTCTCTGATAATCTTTATTCAGTTCGTTACTTGTCTTAAGTTTTAATTGCAACATATGTAAAGACTCACTGTAAACGTGATACTATCTGAATGCATCTAAAACAACACATAACATGTGTTTACTTAAGCCATTTTGGCTCTGGCATGTTTATCAGGTACGTTGTAGGAATAAATCCCAAACATTGATATGACTTGCTTAATTGGCCATACGTGGCTGTATTGTTAAACAGTTCCTTGCACAAATTACATAAACAATCATAAGCGAAAATAGGTATTTAGTTTAAACCTATTTATTTATGGTCGATAGGAAAGCAAGTTCTTTCAACTTATATTACTCTTTCTCGATTGCCCGCTTCCTATGTGGGTACTGAGTACCTGCAGCAACGTGCAGTAAATAGTACTGCTTAAGGAAGGCTTGCCATAATGAACTTCGGCCGATATTGACAAATTCGGTTCGCGAAGAAAGCTTTCGTTTTTTGCCCGGTGAAAAACGTAATTTTACCAAATAACACTAAATTAATAGTTAATGTTTAGGTTAAATGTTAAAATGGTTCAAAGTATGTTATAGATGACAAAAATTTTGACATATATGACGTTTAGAGAGAAAATATTTTCAAAAATGCGAAGTTCCTGTCACGTGACGTTTTGGGAATTTCCTGTTTGCAAACCGAAACAACAAAAAATCGAATGTCACAAGAATGTGATTTTCGATGAAGATTTAAGGCAAATAAGCGTCTCACAATACGGAAACAACGCAGTACAACGTTATTCACGGAACACAATTACGCCAATGTGTATTTG